>JAHWFP010011765.1:41977-60696 GCA_023313725.1 Lithobius niger | reverse complement strand
GTCCCCTGTCGGAGAGATTGTCATCGGGGAACAGCCAGAAGGCTGAGTCAACATGACGACATAAAATCCGTACAAATTTTGGGGAAAAAAGCTGTAAATAGAGTTGGCCATAAGTTGAAACGTAAGCAACTGTACTTTTCAAACCTAAATTATTCAGTGTTACTTAATGTTAAAGTAATAATATTTTTTAAGTAATTTAAATTCATCAGTTAATTTATTTTTTTTAAAAATGCATACCGGTAATAAAAAAACAGAATTCGGTCAGAATTAGGTTTTTACTACATCTCTTGCTGAAGAATGTTTACGAGAAACATCCGAAATTTGCTTAACGAGTGTGTTTCAAACGTGTCTCGGCAAGCCGAAAATAGGCCCTCAAATAGCATAAAATGCTTCTGCTTCCGGGGCTCTGCCCCGGACCCCGCTAGGGGGAGCTTACAGTGCTTCCCCAGACCCCTACCTGGTTTTGCTGGCCCCTTGCCCAAGTAGAATTGCCAATTTTTTTAATCACACCCCCCCCCCCCCTCTGCCTCCAACCTGATAGTCTTCTACACCTGCCATTGCCTAAAGGCAACGTAAATAGGTTTGCATAAATACGATTGCATTTATGTTACCTTTTGAAGTTATGCCAAGAATGCCGGAGCAGGGAATCGAACCTACGACCTTTGAAACTAAAGGCCGAAGTCCTGCCGCTGAGCCATACTGACAAGGCCAACAAGAAACGTGCATAGGCAGAGTTTTCTTTTAGTTGTGACAGTATGGCTCAGCGGTAGGACATTGGCCTTTAGTTTCAAAGGTCGCGGGTTCGATTCCCCACTCAGTCAGCCTGACATATAAGTCCAAAAGGCAACGTAAATAGGTTTGCATCTGTATTTATTTAACTCTTTTTGAGCCTTTGGCTTTCTGTGTTTAATACCGTTCAAAAAATGAGCAAAAAATTGAACGGTAACTGTGATACCAGCCCTTAGTAAAACGGGCGTAGCCCTTTTCATTACCCTTGATTCAAAGAAGACATTCCCATCCTTAGATATAAACAACAGATATACAAACTGCTTTTGTGTAACACTAACGGTTCTTGCATAACAGGCCAAATGGCAACAAATCGAGTAACAGTTGGGCGCCATTTTGGTCGCCATCTTTAATGCTCAAGGTTTAAGTAGGTGCCAGCAAAAAACTGCCCTCAGAATGTAAGGTACATTACAATTTCTTTTGTATATCCATACGTGTATTACATGCATTTTTTGGCCATTTACGTAGAAATAAAATTTCTAATGGGCCACTAAGGTGGGCACGGTAAAATTAGTGGGGGAGAATGAGACAATGTCTTGCCTAGCTCATACCGGCCGCCGCCCCCCCCCCCCCCCTCCCCACCACCACCGCCACACAGCTTCCCCAGTATGCGAAGGGCTAAAGCATTAAAATAAAATCGCGATGAAAGTCGGCAAATCTTAGACCATAGTCGGATTTTTTGGGCCTACGCCCCCCCCCCCCTACTTACTAAGGCTTCGCTACGCCCCTGTTTTTGACTCACCCCTCCCACATTTCCCAAAAGTTTCAATTGTACAGTTGTTATAGCCCAACTTTTTTGACTGCGGACTCTTCGATTAGGTGGGCGTTGAGGGGAAGGGGAGGAGGAGCAGAGCCGTATTTGGCTTTGTGTGGGCCCTAGGCACAGAAGCGCCTTTGGGCCCCCAACCCCCAACTGATTTCCATTTCCAAAATAATGCAACTGCAAATTTTCAAAAATAGAAAAATAGCAAAAATGCCCAAAACATATTAAAAATATTATAAATATAAATGTAAAAAGTAGAAATATAGTACTTATTCAGTTCAAGTGGGACTATCACCGATTGATAATCGTACGAAAATACCACAGCCATCTAGCAGTATTGATATGGAGAACCTTTACAGCTTGCTCCCAGGTACACAAGGAATTTTCACTCAATAATTAACTCTTTGTGTCATGCATTATGTGTGGTGACTTTTTTTAAGTTCTTTGGGTCGGTCGCGGGATTCGAACCGTCCATTGCTTGGAATGGAGACAAGGAAGCTGAAAACTGAGCTGTTGCTGCTCGCTTTTTCCCCGAGTCCCCGGGGTCCCCTAATAACGCTTGCAGCGCGAGTTGGGACTTAGCTTTTGGCCCGCCTCGTTCATCCTATTTTCTGGATGTCGTAGCTGAAAGGTTTAAAGAGGCTCATGGCTTGTTTATTTCGTTAAAAGAAATGTCATTGTGCATTCCTTCGCTTGATGCAATCACGTACAAGAGAGTATTATAGATGACGCTGGATGTTGCCAGATTCCGCTAACTTTCAATCGATGATAATACCATTTTAATGATAAACAGCTACAAAAAAGATTTAGCTTTGAAATATGGAGGCAGTTACCTTAATCGATACCAAGATAATAGATTTTTGAGCGAGATGGACCGTGGAATCTCCACTCCATAACACAAAATAAGAGAAGTGATTTCTCTTTCATGTATTACCTGCCACTGATTCACTGCTCTCAAGGTTTGGTTATGCACAAGCGAAACCCAGGTACTACCCAAACGCCCTTCTCAATTTCTAAGCCTTTATTAAGATTTTTCACGATTAAACATGCATACGGCTCGTTTGATGTATTTGCATACAATCACGCTTCTTCAATAGAAGATAGAAAAGTTAGGAGTACCAGGAGCGCATTATAGTATACACGTCCTCTTATATTTATGCTACCCCTGGGAGTACCCTATTCCACGCGTTCTTATATACCGTTGTTCCACTTTTCCCGTGGTTTCAATATGGCGGCGTTTCGTTTAGGAGAGCATACGCTAAAGTGGAACTATGGAAAAACCGCGATGCAGACATAGCTTCAAGCGGTAGCATGGCTGGCAATGACAGTTGCAAATCCAAACCAGCTATACTACCAGTTCTTGCATGCCAAGTATTTAGTGAATGTGATAAGTGAACACTGGACAATGCGTAAAATTCACTCCTGACAGTGACAAAAAACTATAAGATTGGTCCTCTATGAAAGATTGCATCTTCGATGAAGACGCAATACAGTCTACTTGGTTTGGGTGGTTGCGAGCATTGAGTGGGGAAGGGCCTTTGCCAAACAGACCACTCAGGGCCGTAGCTGCAAATTTTTTCTGGGAGGGCAAACCGACAATTTACGCCCCCTCCCAGTTTTACGCCCCCCCCCCCCATCACGACGAAAAAAGTCCAGTCCAAAAAAACGCTTAAACTAAAACGATAAAAAGTAATTATTTTGTAAAAGACAGTTGAGGTTGGTTCCCCCTCCCCACAGGCAGCTAGGTATGACCCTACATCTTTCTATAAAACCGATACAGCGTATTTTCAACGTGTTATCCCCAAAAATAGTTAGGATCAGTCGTTCCATATTTGGCAGCATGGGGTCGCGGAGAGATGTAACATGTGCGGTGATATTACATGTCCTACTTTATTTCTGTTTAGCTAATATAGTAGATTGTAGGTGGTAAGAAACTGAAGAAGAAAGGAAGGGCTCATCCATCTGCCCTTTCACAATTGTTTCAGACTTATTTTTGAAAATAAAATCAGAAAGTTTTGCCAGATAGTTTACGAAGCGCACAGTCAGCATCAAAACGGGTCTCGTGAGCTTTCTTTGTCTGGAAAAGTAAGGGAAAAAAATGGTCCGACTGCGGATGCGAGCCTAAGACTTCCAGCGTATTAGCTAGGCCGGGCGCTCGAATCAATGCACTACCGGGGTGGACCCTGGCTTCACCTCCATAATGGCTTGGAACTGTTTCAACCATTCCGAGTTGTGACCTAAAGGCCACCAACATGCAAAAAGATATATGAAAAATACTTGCTTCCTACCGACAACAGAATCCACCCAAAGCCAAAACTGGTATAAGAGAAGCCACCAAGTTTCAAAAAACGTCGTCCTTAGAAAGTAGTGATATCATTCAATCACTTCAGTTAATCGCACATCCTAATAGTTCCCAATTTAAATGAAGACTAGAAGATTGCTACTAGCGGTAGCACTAGCAATCTCAAGTTTTCATTTAACTTCCAAAGTATTATTCGGTGCGATTACCTTGGCTAATAGGATTAACCTTGGCGGCCTTTCCCTGGTTAAATGATATCACTACTTTCAAAGGCCGGCCCTTTTTTTGAAACTTGGCAGCTTCTCTTATATCAGTTTTGGTTTTGAGTGGATATCACAACTTTCATAGGCCTGTGAATATAAAGAATCCCACGGTCTAATCGTTACCTCTACCTTTTTTGTCTGGAGTTACTTTATGTATACATTTTCTCATTCGTAATTTTCACATTTGCCATTGCCCAATTAGCAGTTACATCAGCCAAATTGATACGGTTTGGTTTATTGTATGCCCATGTTTCACATGCTTAAGTTTGTTCAATCCCATTTTTGAGCGCACTGGCTAACACTGGTTCGCTTTGCTCACTCAATCAGCACATTCCCCTTCAGTTTCTCATCCCGAGGTTAATTTTAATCACGCAATGAAGCTGGAATTGCCCACTCAATCACAATTAAGCTCATCTACGTGGCCGATCGTCTACTTAGTGCCATCACACTATAGCATATGTCTACCGTAACCATCAAACTCTGCACATTACTAAGACATACTTATTTGAAAAAATTTACTTTTTTCCTACTTGAATGGACCCTGCGCTCACGATCTGCATTGTGTATCAAATTTTCCTGGCAATTTCCAGTATCTTTTTTGTTGCAACTTCCGTAGTTTAGCTACCATCAAGCAACTATACTATACTATAAAATTCACTGACCACATAATATTTCACTTTTCAAATATCACGTAATATAAAAACTCACTGAACGGTATCCAAACAGCAACCAAGATTAGTTTATTTACGATGTCTTTGATTGATTGATTGGGTTGATTAGGGCCCTGGCCCGAAGCGAACAGCTAAATAATTGCAAGAATAGTTATTTTGTTAATACTTGAGTGAATTTGTTGCGGCACACAAGTACTGAAACGGTGGCGCGTATAACACTTAAGCATGTTATAATAGACTGTTGGATAACAATACAAACAATGGTTACAACAATAATTTTGCATTTCCGCGCCACTTCAAAGCCATGTGCTTCAAGATGCAACTCCCCTTTTAAAAAAAGGCTTTCCCCCGTGCTACTCTTTACCTGTGTGCCAAAATTTAGATACGCAAACTTTTCCTAACGAGCTCTAGACGTGTTTTTATACCCTATAAGAATTAAAATGGGAGACATGACCTTAGCTAGTAGTAGCTAGCTACCCAGTAACACAAATCAACATTATTGAGGGCACGTTTTTTCCACAAAGAACACCTTCCCAAACTGTAATGTTGTGGTATTCTTCGTTACTGGACCCAAAACACCCGATTCCAACGACTTCCAAAGATTTCTACCGCATGGGGAATTTACACCAGTATGCTGAAATCATGCATAAACTCGTTACAGTTAACAGACAGTCTGCTAGTGAGGTTCAGGTTCAGGTTAATTTTATTTGAGTTTAAAGGCCCTTGAAGCCATACACTCACCCTATTGCTTTAACCTAACTTCCGCTATACATTTCATGACAGCTCTGAACACATCACACAGGGCCTTCCATACTGTGCAGCTGTACCGAGCTGCTAGTGAGCCGCCATCTGATAATAATTACACTCTAACAATTACGCTCTAACAATTCAGCTCCATCAACAATAAATCATCTACCTGGTGGCGACACACTAGCGTGTGTCTAGATAATGCGAGTAGTAACAAGAACAATGTTGATTTCTTGTCTATGGCAAGACTATTTACAATCGTATTGCACACTAATTTTCATGCCCATTAAACTACGGAGAAATTAGGCTAGAATTTGTTTGTTTTATAATTTTTTTTTGTTTACTCAAATTTTTGCTCATTGCGTACAGAAAAAATGCTCTTTTATTTTATTTTATTTTATTTTGTGTGGTTAAAAGTGCTAAGGTTTGTTAACGTTTTCCGGTATTGTATGATCAACGTTGTGTAAATTATTTCTTTAAGTAGGCCTAAAGCCGATCAGGTATACGTGATGCAGTAGCCTACAGGATTACAGTAGTTTGTAATTGTTCCTCTTGAAAATGCTTCATTGAAACAATCAGTTTCTTTGTTGGTTTTTAAATTTTAACTCTAAATACAGGCATCGACAAGGGTCTGGAACTAAGTACTATTTTGCTGGGTTATTTATATTTAGTCTTTCGTAAATTAGAAAAAAAAATTATACGAAATTTGCTTTAGCAGGCGGCTGCTGAAAAAAAATGTAGTCTGACCATCACTTTTATAATCCAACTGTGTTAATAAATCTGTGTTAATAAACTGTGTTAATAAATCTAGAAAAACTTACATTGAGATGGTCAATGACTGGTACCACAGTCGTGAATCGGCGGCTGTTAAGGAGGGAAACTTGTCGGCTCTCTTCCGGCTTTATCGTCAAAGAACTCGTTCAAGCCGGACCCTTCCACCACTGAGGTCAGCTGACTCTTTCTTAACGTCTGACCTTGAAAAGGCGGAGGCTTTTAGTAACTACTTCGCATCAAATGGGATCATTGATGACTGCTGCCCTTTACCATGCTCTGCAGCTTCGTCTCCCGATATCGAACCTTGTTCTATGGTGGAATTTACTCCTTTGTATGTAAGACAAACCATCGCGAGACTCAAGCCGAGCCATGCAGTTGGTCCGGACGGATTTTCGGCTTTTTTCTATAAGCAGCTCCAGTACGAGATATGTTTCCCTCTTGCAATTATTTTTAACCATTCGTTTCGTGAGGGTGCTTTGCCCTCATCTTGGCGATCTGCAAATGTTATCCCTGTCTTTAAAGAAGGGGATGCAGCAAATGTTTGTAATTACCGTCCAATTGCTCTCACAGTTGTTCCTTGTAAGGTTATGGAGTCAATGATCCGCAACAAAATGTTAACGTTCTTGGAGGCTCATAATTTTATTAACTATGACCAATTTGGTTTCATGCCTGGACGTTCGGCTACCCTACAATTACTGCTTGCATTAGACCGTTGGACTAGTGCCCTCGATGTTGGTGTACCGACAAATGTTATTTATATTGATTTCCAGAAGGCTTTTGAGTCGGTTGTCCATCGAAAATTACTGCATAAACTCAAAAAAATTGGGTTTGGAGGAAATCTTTTAAGATGGATTTCTGCTTTCGTTTCAAACCGCTCACAACGGGTCCTCATTGCTAATACCTTCTCTTCCGAGACCTCGATTATTAGCGGTGTTCCACAGGGGTCTGTACTTGGCCCCTTACTTTTCGTTGTTTACATTAACGATCTTAAATGCAAAAACGACTCGGCTTCTGGGTACAAATTTGCTGACGACCTGAAGATTGGGTCAGAGGTTGTGGAACGAGGGAATTGTGAGACTCTATCTGGGGAGATTGATAACGTGGCCGATTGGTCATTATTGTGGCAGTTGCCAATCTCACTGTCAAAGTGCCAATCTTTCCACATCGGTAACGACATTTTACCTTTCGCCTACTCGATTGAAAGCCACGTTCTCCCGGATGTGCATGTGATTCGTGATCTTGGCATTTGGTTTACGTCAAATTTGAAATCGACCCTCCATTGCGGGAAGATTACTGCTGCCGCATTTAAGCGTTTGGCTATCGTAAATCGCTGCTTTACTTCTGGAAATTTCATTACAAAAGTCTGGGCTTTTAGAGTCTTTGTCCGCCCGCTTCTTGAATATGCAACCCCAGTGTGGTCGCCATACCTCTTAAAGGATGTTGATCTTGTGGAGTCGGTGCAGCGGCGTTTTTCTAAGTATCTACATGGCTTCCGTGATTTGCCCTACAATACGCGAATCAAACGCTTGGGGTTGGAATCATTGGAACTGCGTCGTTTGAAATTTGACTTAATTCTAACTTATAGGATTGTCCATGGAACGTTAAATGTTGACTTGCCTTTTTTCGACTTGAGCAGAATTAAATCTACTCGGGGACATTCCCTTAAACTCTCTATTGAAGGAGCAAACTTAGATTGCCGAAAAAAATTTTTCACGGTTAGGGTTGCTCCAGCTTGGAACTCCCTGCCTGAGACCGCGGTTACAGCATGTTCTCTTGCAGCCTTTAAGAAGATCCTCAACGCATGCCCTCTTGGGAGGTTCCTAAAGAGACCGGAATTCGTCGAATGAATCGTGCCTAGGTTGACCCTGTTCTTGGCGGGCTTGGCTTCGATATTTTATTTTCATCTTTTTATCCTTTTTTATTTGTTTTTTTATGAATTTCTGACAGTTAGAATAGGGTTGGTGTTAGTGGGTTTTGCCCCTTCCAAATTCCTAACCACATTTATGGTTGAAACTTTTATTATTATTATTAAAAAATAATTCCCAGCCTGAGGGGTATATCAGTTCGCCGCTTGTGGCCAACTACCAATCTAGATTTGAACCTTATTGATTCAAAGTGTCGCAGTGAGTGCGTGTGGAGTATTGGAAGTGGGGAAGGGGGGGGGGGGGGTTTGAGACGCTTGCCACCAACGAATAATCCAAGATCGGTCTTATACCTGCAAAATGACTTCAAATTCGGTACAACAATTGTTAAGTTCCCTGGCATATAAGCAAGTAATCGGAAATCGTAGTTTTCCGTATAAAAATCGTGTAGTTTTTGCAGCGTTATTTTTTAATGCTGTCTGCCAAATAAGAAAACATCTCACCGCTGCTTTCATTAGGGATGGAAGTTAAAACCAAAGCAGGATTTCAGGTCAACACAACCATGCTCTGTGGTAGTATGCAAGTCCCTACAACGATGCTTGGGGCTCCATCTCAGTGGCTCTACTAGGTTGGGCTTCGCTGCACAGCTGTATCTACCGTCCCTCGTCGTAGCGGCCGTGGTTTGCTATTTTTGCAGTATAAATTAATTCGAAAATTATTCAACAAAAGGAATAGCTGGTGGTTTCCGCCACCACCGTTGTGTGGTATCATTAAAAATGACCATGCCATTAAAAAAAGAAACATTTTTGGAGAAGGAAAGGAAAGTTCATATTTTTTACGTTATTCCAAGTATCGTTTTTACGCCCCCTAGAACATTGGGGGGGGGGGGGGGGCAATTGCCCCCCCCCCCCCCCGGTAGCTACGGCCCTGAGACCACTAGCCCCAGAAATGATGCAGGATGCAGCACCGTACCACAGTCTTAACGTAAACATTGTTTAAATGTTCGTAAGACGTAAAGTCGAAAACCTACATTGATTAATGTTTGTTAAAACCAGATGTATTTTTAAGTATAAAGGAAATGGAAGTAAACGGAAAAAAATAATAAACTTGAACCAAAAAAGTTTCTTTTCATCTTGAATGGGCCCCTCGTATTTTTCGGGTCCTAGGCACGTGCCTATAGTCTGCCTATTGGTAAATACGGCTCAATTATTGGAGACACAGCAACACGAGTAAACATGAACGCAAATGACACAGTGGGACGCTTCTAACTTTTGATTTCTTCATGTTTTGAGATTCGATGGTTTAGCAATTAAGTAGCTTCTGCACAAGGCATAAGGCACAAGGCTAAAGGCCAAGGCTCTATTAAACAAATTCCAATTGCAGCTGGCGATGACCAGGAGTGGTTAACCATCGCTAAAACCCTTTGAACCCTTTTACAGCTAGTGTTTGCTGATTGACATTGTTGCCTAATTACAATATTTAAAACAATGTAAAACAATAAAACTGATGGTTCAGGGTCCCGTATTAGAGGGAGGGCGCACAGCTACGGGCCCCGATCAATAAATCCGCAATGGCTCGACCAATTGAAAAAGTGGTGTCTTTGAGGATGAGGGACCAGAAGATTTCTGGCTTAGATCATGTTTCATATTTTAAGTAGGTGCAGTAGTTTTTTTCTGAAACAGTGCCAGAACAACACGAACAACAACAAGTGAACAGTTTTCAAATTTACTCAAATTTACTTGTGGCTCTCTACTTTTATTGCACAGAATTGCTTAATTTTAGGTAAAATATTACTTTTATACTTATTTACTATCTGGTCAGGTTTCATCGAAAAATATTGAATAGGAACTGAGATATTAATTTTGAAGTGGAGCCAAACAGAAAAACGAGAGAAGTTCCACCCAGTGTAATCTTATAGATCGCGCATCACGTGAAAACCACAAGGATTATGCAAACCACACTTTGTATGCAGTAGCACGGCAGTCTGGGCAAGGTTTATATATTAAAAAAAAAAAAAAAAAAACTGGAGTCGGACATCGCGTTGAGGAACTATCTGGGTGACAAAATGGGCCTAAAGCCAAACACCAACGAGGTGAAAGTTTGTTCATGACGTCATCGTAGTTAAACTCTGCAAAGTTTTTTTTTGGCAGGTCAAAGTTTCTTTCTTTCTGATTAGTATTCCTAATAAACTCTGATGTCATGAGTAGTTTTCAGTGTCAAAAGTTACTGTTAATGTTGTTTTGTTTTGTTATGCTATGTTGTTATGTTATCAAACTATGACGTCGTGAATGTTTGCAATTAAAAGAGTGATTGTTATATTGATGATGAAGAGGCAGCCTCACTAGCTGACAGGTCTGTTACCTCCAAGCAAATAAACGCATATTTTGTTATTTTAGTTTATATAAGTAAACGGTGGTATACAAAGCAAATGTTACAACTTGGATATTCTCACATCGGCATTTATTCGCTCTGGTTAAATCTTTCCATAAAAAAAAAATGAAACAAACTCGTTTTTGTTAATAAACGTGTAAACAAATTCTGAAGGTGCATTTCAAATATCATGTTTCGTTAACCAATGGTGGTGGTGGTGGTGGTGGTGGTGGGGGGGGGGGGGGCCAATCCGTTGGAACAATCGTATATTAATTAATAAATGATGCCTCTTTCCTGTTGTGTAAGTCAGGGTTGCTCCGCTCATACTTCCGTTTCGGCTTTGTGTCATCGAAGGACTTGAAGGATAGATAGGTAGCTGTAGTTATTTTTAAAAGAAGTAACTGAATGTGTCAGAAACAGCTGTATGAACAAAACGTAATGATATTTTAAGATTAATATTTCTTAGAATGATGGCACGCGCCTCCTTCCTTCTCACGTTTCCTTCTTTTCGTCTTCCTTATCTGCTTCACAAAAAAAAAGATATATTAATCATAAAAAAAAAGCCAAGCCACTTTTTATCTGTACATTTTGCTATTCTTTCATGATATCAACATTGAGTTCTGATAAACTGATAAACTCCATTCATTATAAAGTTAGTTGGCGATCGTGGCCTGTGCACACAAATTGCTGTGTTCTAGAAAGTATGGCAGGCGGATGTGTGGCTGTGCTGCTTCTTGTAGCAATTGTCCACAGTGTTGCGGCAAAAGGAAGTGCTGACGAAGCAGCTGCCGCTCAGTTCTTAGCAGAGTATGAAGAAAAACAGACCAAATACTGTACGAGCAGCAATGAAGCAAACTGGCAATATGAGACCAATATCAATGATGAAACTTCCAATCAATTAGTAAGAAATTCTTTTTATAATTGCTAATATGTAATTACATAAGTAATATTCGTATGTGACCCTGATAGGTGGTGATGTCCAGTATACATATATATGTGAGAATTCTGTGCCATACAAAAGTACGCACATTAAACACGAGCACGAGTAATGAACATTGTGTTTGTTCATCGGCTCCTGATGAACTCTTTTTTAAGGACTTGCTGTTGATTAGAGCGTTTTCGGCATCCGGCACACCCATAGCCCTACAGCTCCTGTCGATCATTAATACGTCTTTGGTTTTCACACGAAGTTAACATGACATTAAAACTAACAAATGGTAATAATTCTGCAATTATATCCCGAGTGCGTAGAGGGAAGGGTATAATTTCAAATTAATTAGCAAGACTTAGTTTTAGTCTGATTAACCTACAGGCTGTGTGTGGAAAATTTTTTGGCCTTATTATACGGAGAATGCAAAAGGCTGTTTTATTGGAGTAAATCCTAATTAAAAATAAATAATAACAAAACGACTAAACATTCCTTGTATTTATTAATATTTGCAACGTAATGCTACTTTGAATTAGCTTACCACGCTGTCAATTCAAAAAATTATTTCTCCTCAACGAGAAGTCATCTGAACGAGGCTGCATCGGTGCCTTCCACCCGTCAAGGCACAACCATACATTAGAAAGTAAACTAGAATAGCATTTGACTTTTTCCAATTGTACGCATGGCCCTATAGTTGCACTAACAGTGCTTTGCCTTCGTGCTGCTCCCTAGTGCTGCTTCTCAAAGGTGTCAGTAGCCATACAGCCCCGCACACTACACCAATAAGTGAGACGCTGTATCTAGTTATCTTTGGCAGAATGATAATGATAATGCTGGTTCTTCACACCGATTATGGTGTGAAGGGAGACAGCAGTATGTAGCCGTTTGTAGTATGCATGGTGGCGAGCAAACGCTTTGAAACGCGCATTCAAAAAGAACCACCCAAACTGTTTATATTTTTAATTCCTAGAAAGTATTAAGTCATTTCTCTTTTTCCAGCTATGGGCCAAAAACTTTCATATGGAAAGCAAAGTTTGGATTGAAGTAATAAAATAGCGATCTAATTAATGGTATAGTATGTTGCAAGTGGGTGGAAAGGTTTTCCCAACAACGGTTTCTGGTCCAGAGATTAAAATGAACAATCAAAAATAAAATTACAAACAAAAACGTCAAGTGTCCCGTAAAAACAGGGTTATATGATTGAAATGTCAATTTACTTGTTAAAATACACACAGATAAAAATTGAGGTTATTTATTTATATAATCAAATGTATAATTGAGAAAATTGCATCTGTTTAAGTGCTGTTGTACTTTATGAATTAAAAATAAACTTAAAGGGCAATTACATCCATTTTGACATGAATGCTTTACTTTTGGATCATTTACACAATAACTAAGCACAAGAATTGCGGTAAAAATACGTTACGTTCGTCCGATACAACAATTTAATTATTGCATCACAAAAACACGACATGGACACCGCCATTGTTTTGCTAGAAGGCGCAGAAATTAATGCCGAGAGATGTCACTTTTTGATTTCGACTCGCAGCCGATTGAGATAGCTGTATTGACTGTGAGGAGCTCAAGCGTCTGACAGCTTAGCTGGCCGACAGTTGTAGTGGCCAGCTAAGGCTTTCGGTCGCTTGAGCTCTCACAGCCAATAGAGCTATCTCAATCGGCTACGAGTCGAAATCGAAAAGTGACATCTGTCGGGATTAATTTCTGCGCGTTCCAGCAAAACAATGGCGGTCTCCGTATCGTGTTTTGGTGATGCAATAATTAAATTATTATATCGGACGTACGTAACGTATTCTTATCGCAATTCTTGTGTTTAGTTATTGTGTAAATGATCCAAAAGTAAGCATGCATGTCACAATGGATGTAATTGCCCTTTAAAGCACCACAGCACTTACACATGCAATGATGCAATGTTCTCAATTGTACATTTGATTATTTAAATTAAAAAGCTACAATTTTTATCGGTGTACATTTTAACAAGTAAAGTTAAACTTCAATCACATTATAAGCCTTTTTTTTACGGCACACTTGACGTTTTTGCTAATAATGCGTGTACCTTTTTTATGGCATGCAGAGTATGACAACTAAAAAGTGGAAAACTGGTAAAGTGCGGGTGATATTATTGTTGGCTCACCAGCATTGTTAGCATTTCTTTATTCTTCAGTCTATTCCTTGCCGCTGGCGTTTGCTGATTCGCATAGTTTCCTAATTACAATGTTTAAAACAATGTAAAAACAATAAAACTGATCGTTCAGGGTCCCGTAACTATGGAATGGCTCGACCAATTGAAAAAGTGGTCTCTTTTCAGAATGAAGGAGAATGGAATTTCAGGCTTAGATCATGTTTTAGATTTTAGGTAGATGCAGTAGTTTTTTTACGTTCTAAAACGGTGGCACAACAAGAAAAAGAACAACAAGTGAACAGTAGTCAAATTTACGTGTTGCTTCCCACTTTTACTTTTGCACAAAAATTGTAAAGTTTTGGTGCAAATATACCTTCCATACTTATCTACTATCTGGCCAAGTTGGTCGAAAAATATTGAATAGGAACGTAGTTACGAATTGTTTTAGTTTTGCTCGAGTCTTCAATCCTAAGATATTTAAGGGTAGCGATCCAATTTTCACCTGAAAGAGGACAGCGCTGCCTCGAGTGTTTTCAAAGAATCCTCAACTCGTGTTTGAATTTTACACTTATGCACCGAAAGAGTGCTAAGGCATTGTGCTGAATCTCGGCAGCTGTGACTTTAACCGATACATACATCATTTTATTCCAACTAATCTTGTTAAAAATCTGTGAAGAAACTTCACAATCATATATAATAGCCATAATGAACGCTAGATTAAAAAGCTCCTTTGCAAGCTCAGAAATACTAGTCTACCCAGATGTTTTAATTTGCTTATAGGTGCGTCTCAAAATCCATGACCCCCTGGCACGCTGAGTTTATTCCATCCTTATATAAACCGGCTCAGCCTGTTTTTAATTATGTCCAATTATTATTATGAAAGAAAGCTACTGTTAGAGGTAAGTGTTCAGTACCATAGGTTAGGACAGGGAAGGCAACACTTTTCCACAAAGTTCGTCCAATAAGATTCGCATTTTGACTTCTGTGCCACGTGTTTAACCCAATAACAATTTATTAGCTTATACTATAACATCAGTTTTACATTTTTTAAACAACATTCTGCTAGAATCTAAGGTAACCCTAAGATACACACATTCCTAGCACTCTAGGGAAATCAGGTGTGTCATCGGAAACAGGACTTTTTCCTAAATACATTTAGTAAGTAGTCTAGGCTAAATATTTATTCGTAGTGAAAATTCAGACTTTCTACGTTGGATAAAAAGTCATTGGCCCCAGCACAAAAGTTTTAACAGGTATATATATAATTATAACGCTAACATTACAACTCTGGAATGACATTATTTGACCATTTTTAGTTTGGTTTTGTATTATGAACTGATGCACTAAGAAAAACACGCACTTTATTCGGATAATTTCCTTGTGAACATTTGCTTGATCATTTATGCTGGGAGTGTCTGTCAGCACTATATGAGTTGCAACAAGAAATCTGCTCGAGCGAAGCGAGATGCGGCCGAATGAGCGCGCACCAGCGAGCGACTCGGCTAGTAAGTTTACATAAAATACAAAGATACCTTGTGACAAGCAAAACCCCACATAGGCTAAGGTATAACACTATTTTCATTTTCGAACCTCAGTTTCGGTCCTTTTTCACCTACAAAGTAATACAATGTAAAACTGCTCAATGGAGACCAATACTTACAAGTAAAGCATAAAAATAATAAAAGACAAAAGATAAGGAGCTGCCAGCAGTTAGTGACCAGCAGAGTCTGCCAAGTTGGAATAACGTCAGAGAGTTAGTTTACAAAATATAAACAGGTAGATCATGAAATAATCTATCCCACCTCTGCATAACCGAGAAATTTTTCACAGTATTCAAAATATGGTTTCTGTTTACTGCAATAGTATATGCTTCAAGATTAGCTTGTTTTTTTGTCTAGTTTTTCACTGTACGGAATTAAATTTAGGCCTGAACTAACAGAATATTCGATGTCTAATAACTCTTGGAGTCCAGTAGTTGACTCTTCAATTAGATGTCGATCATCAGTATGCAATAAACCTGGAAGCGTAGTCTCGTCGTCCAAAACATACCCACTCCATTCTGTTGCAGTTAATAAGAAATTTCAATTAACACTGGGGTAAGGATTTTAGGTGGCAGGATGCAACCTTGTTTCACCCCTACACTAGATTCAATCCAGTGGGTTTCCCACTGACCCAAGTAGTACCTTCCTCTATGATACAGGTTCTTAAGAATTCTGCTAAATTTCGAATCAAATTTCATATTTTCTAGGGTTTGACAAATCGCTACTATGCTTAGCTTATCATAAGCCTTTTCAATGTCTAGGAACGCTATGTATAATGGTTTAGGCTAGCTGTCTTTGTAAGCCCAGTGCATTGATTATCAGTGTACCTCCTGTCTTTCCTAAAGCCATTTTGCTGTTCGCCTAACTGTGTTTTACTTCCATGTCTAAACTAGAGCATAAGTTTGCAGTAAAGACTTTCAAAGGGTTTTGTATTGAGCGTTAACCACTTCGCTCATCTGCCTGACGAATCCCTAAGGCAATGAAGCGTTTGAACACATTGCTAATAATACTAATTGGTCTGCAGTTTTTAACTGAATCCTGGTTTTGCATGTCTTTTATGACTATAAGGGTTGCCTTTGAGATCTTCCGTACATCAGGGATTAAAAGTTCCCAAAGTAAAATACGCCAGTCTGACTGGTTCCCACAAAATTATGCATTCGACGGCATTACATATACGGGACATTTTCCACTCCACAGCATGCCAAGGTGTGTGAATTAACGCCTTTTCCCTTAACTTGACTCCTTTCTTTTTCTTTTCTTCTTTGAGCAAAATAAAAATTCCTTAATTTACTGAAAACGTAATTTCACTACTAAAACACCTCTATACCCATAAACTACATAAGGAGGTGATGTATATAATTAACCCCATCCGCACCCCATCAAGCCTCCCTATACGTGAAGCAATTGCGTTTCCCTTCTTCCGTGACTACCCCGCCGCGCCCCCCCCCCCCCATCCTCATGGCTCTCAAACCGTGACTCTTACGAATTGAACTGTTCATCCCCAACCCCGTGTTAATTCAATGCATTTTGTGCACATTGTATAACACAGGATGACGTAACACAGAGCGAATGGCGTGTTATGCATCGTGTAGTCTGATCAAAATTGCAAAGAAGGTTTTTATTTAATTTTTTTTTAAAATATTTTAAATTTTTGAGTAAAATAAAAATTAGTTACTTATTGAGACCGTAAATGCAATATTTCTATAACCTTACACCACATACGATGTGAGGCATCATTAACACAATACCTTTCACGTCACTTCCTCCTAGATCCGTTCTACTACTTTTATTATGTAAACAATGAAAGTGTTGAATAGTTCCAACAGCATGTTTTGGATACTAGACTCGACATTGATTAGAAACTCATTTAGGGTTTCATCCAGACCCACACACTTCCCTGTCTTTAGTTTTCTAATGAGGTTCTGCAGCTCCGCCAGGGTAATCGATGTCGTCAAATTACTAAAACCGATAAAACTTGTGCTACGCACGTTTGGTAAACCAGAAGCATCTGAATGTGCATTCACACGTTGTCAAAAAGAGGTAAGTACATGTTCGACATTGTTTGGCTGGACAGCAACATCATTTTGATTAGTGATGCACTGGTGCAATCAACTTTATCAGTTATATCTTTAATGTATTTCTACAAAAAAACTGCTCGCATCTCTGCCCAGGTTTTGGTCTTCTACACAAACTCTTGGTCGGATTTTTTAAAAATATTTTGGCTAACATTTTGTAAAGAAACAACCTTTTATCGTGTAATCTCTCTTTTAACATCAATAATGTCTTCTGTATATAAGTTTCCTGGCTGCTCTAGTTAGTACCCCCTGTTAGTACCTTTCTTGTCTTTAAATTGCTTGTTTAATATCTGTATGCCACCAGCTAACTAGCCTGATTGCCCGGCTCTATTGTATGTGGCATCTTTTGAAAGTAAGTATACCAGCCTCAAATAGTGAAGTGACACAATGTCGTTTAGGTATTCTGAAATGGGTTCGAGTGACTATTTTTTTGTTTTAGCCAATGAAATTTTCAAATTACTTTGGAAAACCCAGTTAACTTGATTCTACAACAATGGACTATTAACAATAAATTAATAAACAAAAACGGAACGTTAAATGTTTAGAGTAAGGGTCTAAAAGTCAAAACCTAGAAGGAACACGGACAAGGTTTGACAGTAAGGGTCTAGGTGTACAATTTTGTAAGAGGCTGCTAAGCTTTAGACCCTTACTACCCGGTGGTTAACTTATAGTTCTACTCTATTCGGACAGAACGTGTGTATGAACGGTTGTAGTAGGTTTTCTTTGTTCTTAGAATATTGTTATGGAACTTTAAGAACATAATTTTCTTGTGAAGTTTGGCATTTTGTGTCTTTTGATGCTTTAGAATTTTTTACTATATTTCGTAGATTTACGGTAGAGGATAACCAGTAATGCTCTCTGCTGCGAATACCCTGCCATGTTACTAAATCGAAAAATAATTTTCAACATAAAGCTAAGCAGCAGACGTAAATCATACTACCCCTGGATCATCACATGGGTCATTGTAGGAGGATTTCCAATTTTTAGTAAAAATGTATTTATTTCTGACCGCCGGGTAGTAAGGGTCTAATGCTTACCAGCCTCTTACAAAATTTTACACCTAGACCCTTACTGTCAAACCTTGTCCGTGTTCCTTCTAGGTTTTGACTTTTAGACCCTTACTCTAAACATTTAACGTTCCGTTTTTGTTTATTAATTCGTGTTACTTTTAGAATTGTAGCTAAACTGTAAAACAAACCTTACAACAAACAGAGTGGGAACTCTCGATTCCAGCTTCCTACTGCTAGCAAACATGCCGTGAAACTGAAGTAAACCTGGCAACAATCAAAGGGAACTCTCGAGTCCAGCTTCCAACTGCCATCACACGCCGTCAAACTGAGTCAAACATGAAAATAAGTGTTTGCATTCTTTGCCCTAACCTATGCGACTGTACACTTACCTGCAACGGTAGCTTTCTTTCATAATTGGACTTAATTCAAAATAGACTGGACCGGTTCCTCTTAGAAGGGAATAAACGGTTCCTCTTAGAAGGGAATAAAC
>JAHWFP010011765.1:26641-41967 GCA_023313725.1 Lithobius niger | reverse complement strand
GTTCCTCTTAGAAGGGAATAAACGGTTCCTCTTAGAAGGGAATAAACTCAGACTTTTATAGCGTGTCAGGGAGAAATGGGATGGTTGTAAGTTTGAGGATCAAGATGACTTAGCAAATTAAAATATGTGGCTAGACTAGCTTTGATGGGTAGAGACAGGATTACAAAGGAGGTATTTAATCTTGGAGTTATCGGAATTTTATCATTGTGAAGTTTCTTCACATTTCTAACAACATTTCTTGGAGTAAATTAATGTCCGCGTCAGTTAAAATCATAGCTTGCGAACTTGCCTGAGCATTCTTTAAATGCAAAATTGTAGACTCAAACACGAGTTAAAAATTTCTTTGAAAATATATTTTTTCGAGATCAGCCTCAAGAAAATCTTAACTTTAGAAGCTTTTATGTTTTCATTGAAAAAGAATTCTCCCCGCGAAGCCAAGCTATCTGTTGCATTATAACAACATCAATCGTACTTTATCTGAAGTATTTGGACTTGTTAGTATTCTATCTAATATCACGTTTTATTTTAGATTAAGTTTCTTTATAATAAAATAATTGGTTGCTGGAGGAACAAGACTGGATAGAACCAAAGTGGTCACTGACTGCAAGTCTAAAGGGACTGCATTGAGTACACGCAGGGTTAATGTTTAAAGCAGAAAATAAAAGCATGTGTTTAAGTTAAAAATGAAACAACTCTAAAAACAGAATGGCCAAATGGATGGGAATAGGAAGGCTGGGTAGGATCACAACTGTTTTACCACCAAAGTTAGACCTGCCAGGGACACAAAGATCCCCGATGGCATTGCCAGACGTACGGGAAAGTAAGGGAGGGGAGATGACCAATTTGTCTTGCACTATTACTAAGATTTAAAAAAGTGCAAAATATAAACCAACGTATATAGATGGTCACTGCTGTAAAACAAGCAAGCATAAAAAATGTCTGCTTTTGTCAAATGTTACAGTTAACATTTACTTCCACCTTTATGTATGCTTACACCTTTATCATTAAATGTAAGTGAGGAGAGAAGTAATTGGAGCCTAAAAGATAATTCTTTGTTGCGTCTCATAGCTCTCACCGTAACCATGCCACAAATTGTATAATCAAGTAAATACATCGTTCAGCTTTATTTCAAAGCTTATTCCTACCAAATTTCATAGCAATAAATTTACGTTTGATCGTAACTGTGGATTATAGGCAGACAGACAATAAGACAGCAAAATACCAAAATCGTCAAATTAAAACGAACTTGTTCACTTCACTCACTTGGTCAATAAACCTTAAAAAAAAACTTACAAACTTGGCATTCTTTAACCTCGTTGTATCCCTTCATTTCAAGTGGTCAGCTGTGCAAACTGTCTTTGAAGATGAGGTCATTGACCAGCCGATCACCAGTAGCACTAAGAATAGCCCTCCCCACTTCCGAATGAAGTAGAAGTTGCTTAGTAATGAAAATTATCTTTTTAGGTTTTGGCCCAGTTGGAAGCAGCCAAATACTCAAGAGAAGCATGGGAAAAGTCAATTCAGTTTGACTGGAAATCAATGAAGGATGAGTCCATCAAACGACAACTCAGACTCCTTTCTGTGCTCGGCGTAGCTGCCCTTAGTCAAGAAGATCTAGCAAACGTAAAACTGCACGAATTTTCCCTATTGAGGTGTATTATGACTGTGATTTAATGATTACATTTTGATTTGTACAGTTCACACAAACTATAGCCGACCTGCAAGGCATCTATGGTACCACCAAGGTCTGTGATTTCCAAGATAAGACCAACTGCGAGTTGCGCCTCGAACCAGGTTGGTCAGTCTCATCAAGAATCAATAGTCTTATGAACCAAAATGATACAATTTGAAAGGTGATTCGAGGTACTTTTTTTTTATTTTTTAGATGTTGCCCACATCATGGCTACTTCCCGCAATCCCAAAGAGCTGGAGTTTACTTGGCGCGAGTGGCACGAAAAGTCTGGCCGACCCATGCGTCCTTTGTACGAAAAATATGTGGAACTAGGCAACAAAGCCGCTATTGCCAATGGTACAGCTGGTGGCGCTGAGAGCACACGAAATGCCTGATGGAAGTTTACGAATGAATATGCAATTTTTATATCTACGTCGGTTTCATGCGTAAATTATGAAAACTGTGGCCAAGTGTTTTTCTTTTTTCCAAAAAATCCAACCAATGTGCAAGCGGGCTGCATTGCTGCAGTGTTATCCCTGCATTGTACTGCATTTTACACAGTGCCGGATTCCCCTCCACCCCCCAACCTTTAGGGTCTGTAATGTCCTATGAATTATTTATTACATAAGCTACTACATAAACACACAATGGGAAAGTCTTCAATTAACATTACGTAATTTGGAGAGACGAGAAGCTTAATGTGAACATAAATATTTGATCCCTCGCCAACAAAATAATCTCAGCAGGTTAAATTGCACATCGTAGCCCCAGGACCGAAAAAGAGGCCCAAAAGTTGTTTAATCCAAGACCTGAAAGCGATTGCAAGGGAGGGAGGGAGGGAGAGATGGAGGGACGGAGGGAGGGAAGCCAGTAGCAAAAGGTACGCACGGTTTTTCCACTCTCCGCCCGGTGACATCATGGAACTGCCTTTCCATCATGCCACTAACTGCTTTCGGCCCCATCCTTTGGCAAGTAAAATGGACATCAGTCAGTGAGGCGAACTACAAATAGCTTTAAAAACATCCTCAATTAATGTCCTCTTGCTACCTCTCACTATAAATTCTCAGCTCCGCCCCTCCCCTCATTTTACACCATGGAGCGAGAAGCCGTTAGAGCGTTTTCTCACTTCTCTCTACCAAGACATGAAGTTCACTGAAAAATTATCAAAATTATTTTTTTGGCAGTCAATTTTTGGTATCATGAACTGAACATTTGCTGTATTTTTTAGCACCAAACTTTGCTTTATCTTTTGTCATGATTGGTAACGGACGTAATTTTAAGCCGTGGCTCCAGCTGCTAAAAAAGGTTGTTAATAGGCAGGTTCAGTGGGCTTCGAGTGTGTTTGCACGTCAACTCTTCTACGGAATCTTAGAGGGCCTAACATGGCAGTGACGTGTCCAACCAGTAGCCTATTATTTCTTTTTCACTTTCCGTAGATACATAGAGTTGACAGTAGTGGTCTGTCTGGGAATAAAAATAAAGCAGCCATACAGAACGAAAGAAATTTGTTCAAACTTTCGGACTAACAAGAATGCATTGTCTGTCTAAATTGTTTCATTCTTTTCTACCAAGTTTCATTTAATATTTATTTATTTACTGCGTGGCTCGGCACCCCTGGCGACTGTTCGCCCCATCACCCTCTGCCTATGGCTATGGCTCTGATGGACATAATAAAAAAAATAAAACTGAATTAAAAAATTGTTTCTTACAACAATTTAATAATTGCATAGTCTTATGGTGTGTTAGGGCCACATTAAATCGTTGATAAGCCTCACTGCGAAACCATTTTGCCCCTAGGAACTGATATTCCTATTCTGGGACTAAAACAAGTTCTGTATTTAAAATGGCTGCGAAATAACCATGCAGGTGCCCCATTTATCACTGCATCACACTGTTTGCAACAAAGATATTTTGCGACAGTTTTGAGGACTTAAGGAAAAAATCCACAAACAAAATATAAAACAAAGACCTGAACGAATATGGATGAGCTGGCCAAATGCAGCATTTAATTAACGTTTGTTTAAATTTACTTTAGGAGTTACGATAGGTCTCATCTTTTTTTTTTTACGCAAAAGATAAAAATGTGCCATTTACGTTGATATATAACAAAAAATGTTACGGCTGATAAAAGGGTACTGCTAAGGAAATAAATAACTGATGCAAGCATAATGAATAATGAAGCAGGTCACTTTTTTTTTATATGAATCCCATAGGGAAACGACATGTTCTTTCTCATTTTTCCCCTTTTGTCGTAGAATTGAGTGACAGAGGTGAGATGTGGCGAGCAACATACGAAGATGATAATTTTGAAAAATCACTGGAAGAACTATGGGACCAAATCAAACCCCTATATGAACAATTACATGCGTACGTAAGGCGACGTCTTCATCTGGCACATGGAAGTCAAGTAGTGGCCGCTACAGGCCCTATCCCGGCTCACCTATTGGGTAAGGCTAAACTGCCCTTAGTATTTAGGGACTAGTCATTATTTATATCTGAGGGGAGGGAACGGAGGAATTGAAAATGTGACCTCCATTTTTCGATGACCCCCACCTCACAAGACCTTGAAAAAAAACGGCCCCATTCCACCCAAGATCCAACAATAATTTGACCCCCCCCCCGCCTCCAATGCAGATAGTAAGCTTTTATTATGCCTTTTCAGGTTAAGTGTAGATGATTTCCTCTGGAGTAATTAAAAAGTAGCATTGCGCATCGACAATTCACAGTTGTGAGGAAAACGAGCCATGACTCAAATTACTTTTTTGAAACATTCAAAGAAGTGTTCTTTAAATCAGCTTTGGACCGAGATTCATGATTCTTAACGGTACCATAACTTTTGATGCAAGGGATGCATATTGGCACTAGTAAGGCAGTTCGAATCATCATGTCCATACCCGTTACAACACTAACACGTGCAAAATGGACAACGCTGACCCTTCCCCATGGTGCAAAAACTCTTTTAGACAGCGGTTTTAAAGAGCATTTCACCAGATAACACTATTAAATAACGTCAAAAAAGAGACATTTTGATTTGCTGAAAGAGTCTTTTGTGAGGTCCAAAAATGACCTTCCTCCAGTTTGGTCAGTGGTTTTTTTTTTGGCTCCCTCCTTTCTTGACGGTGTAAAAATGTATAACAGCGTTTATAGAGGGCGCAAATAAATTTGGTGGGGGGGCCCCCGGGGCCTCCGACCTCCCCTCCCCTTCGGAGATAAAATAACGACCGGTCCCTTAGCTAAAGTTTTAATTACAGGCGTTAATTCAACGTGATATTTTCAGGAAATATTTGGGCTCAAGACTGGGGTAATATCCTCGATGAAACCATCCCTTTCCCAGAGAAAGTAGCAGTTGATGTGACGCAAGCGATGAATGAGAACGTAAGTAAACAATTCTCGTTAAAACAGCCTAAAAATAAGTGACGGAATCTGATAATAAACTTATGAATTTCGTGTCTTTGATGGAACTCGATGTTTTCCTCATAAAAGTGGTGGCGACTGGATAATTGCAGCAGTTTCATATTCTTAGTTTTTTTCGTAACGTAAAAATTATGTCTGTATTCACAATTTTTTTAAAACCTAGCAACGAAATGCTTCTTGTTACACGTGACTTGGAAATACTTGACATCAGCAGGAAACCCTTCAAATGATAAACTTCGTTTCCATTCAGTTACACAGCACTAGATGAAAAAGTGTGACGTCACATTCCATGTTGTAGTGGCTCTTATCTACATTATTAATACCGTAAACGTACGAGGTATCATACAACGGATGATGATAATGATAATGATCTCGCAGACAGCGGATGATAATGACTGCAGCCATGCTCACGATCGGAACATGTGGAATCATTTATTTTCTGTTGTGATGATCATTGCTTACTTGCTCAAAGCCACCTGATGAGAACTAGGTCACGAGTGCCATCTTCTGCGATGTGGGTATAGGGTAAGATAGGTTACCAGCTAGTTTGAAGAATTAAGGCAAGGTATGCAAGTGTTGGGAATGAGGATCCTTTATGGCCAGAAAACGCCTCCTCACCCGAATTGAGATGCCCCATCGATTTAAAACTGTTTCTGCAAAGATGGTACGTTTCTATTTCAACAGCTTTTTGTCCACTATCGTTTCTGTTGAGACAACAACTTCAGTTCGTTAAACTAAAAAAAATAATGAAGTTCAAAAGGTATGTTTGTACGATTTCATCTTGGTAGTGTTCACGGTAGCAGCAAGCCTGGGCGCACTTTCCATTCCCCCCCCCCCCCCGCCCCTCCTTCCCCCTCCTTGTCTCGGAGTGTACGGACTCAAGGCTTTACAAGGAGCTGGTTACCATTTATGTGGATAATATATCATCGCGGGGCAAATGGGTGGGATACTTTATCACAGCTTAACACGAAAATCGACTATCTCCGAAAATATTTGAAGTCAAACACACATACACAATTCCCCCATTCGGTCTCCTAGTTACAGCCCCTATCTAGTTTGGGAATTGAAGTGGTAATCTCAACACAAAGGAATACGGATGAAATAACAGCAAAATAGAACGTTTGCATTTTGATGCCTTGCATGTATGTTAACTCCTTAGTTGAATGTTTTAACAAAATGATGCCAATAAGTCAAATATACGGAGCGTGGAAAAAAATCACAAAAAAAGTCACATAATAGTGAATAATGTGACTTTCCATGGCCTTCGTATATTCTGGCAATGACATTCTGGCACTTCTGATAAGGGAGGCTACAGAATCTTCATTGTTCCCACGCACGCCCGGAGTTTCATTCTTTGTATATTCTGGCAGCGAGTTTTCGGCAATTTTGATTGGGGAGGCTTTGGGATGTTCATCGTTGCCGCACGAAATGTTTCCCTTCCCCTGCCCCACAGTTCTGACTGCGCACGCCTGAAGTTTCATTATTCATACATTCCGTCAGTGAATTTCTGGCACTTTTGATTGGGGAGGCATTAAGATGTTTATCGTTCTCGTACAAAGCGTGGTTTCCCCACAGATCTAACTGCGCATGCCCGGATTTTTTTTGTATGAATTATTTTCCGTGACTTGATTTTATGCTTTTTTTCGTGTGACTCTTTTCCTATAACAAAATATACACCTCTTCATTAAATACGATACACATTTCACAAGTCTTCACAAGTCATTTATTTCAGTTGGTTATTCTTACTCTGGTTATAAATTTGAGAGTTTAATTAATTTCACAATGATTTTAGTTTCTTTTCTGAACCAAATACTCAGTTGTGGATTTTCACTAGCAATTCTCAAACATCTAATTTTGTTTGGACGTTATGTTCTGCTAATAAGATTATTTTGTTAGAATGAATCCACCCGAAACCAAAACTGGTATAAGAGAAACCGCCATGTTTCCAAAAAGGATCGACCTTTGAAAATAGTGATATCATTCAACCAGGAAACGGCCACCAAGGTTAATCCTATTAGCCAAGTTAATCGCACCGACTAATAGATCGAAAGTTAAATGAAAATTAGAACATTGCTACTCGCGGTAACATTCTTCAAGTTTTCATACGTCCAAAGTATTATTCAGTGCTATTAACTTGGCTAGTAGGCTTAACCTTGGTGGCCTTTCCCTGGTTGAATGATATCACTGCTTTCAAAGGCCGACCCTTTTTGTAAACTTTGCGGCTTCACTTATGCCAGTTTTGATTTTGGGTGGATATCGCAACTTTCATACGACTGTGAATGTACAAAACGTCACAGGGTGTTATCGTCACCGCTACCTTTTATTCTGGAAGAATTTTATGTCTATAAATTTTCTCATTCATAATTTTCACATTTGCCATTGTCCAATTAGCCGCTACATCAACCAAAGTGACGGGGTTTGGTTTATTTTATGTCCATGCTTCACATGTTTAAGTTTGTTCTATCCCATTTTTGAGCACACTGGATAACAAACGCTGATTTTCGTCCACTTCACTCACTCAATCAATGCATCCCCTTTTGGTTGCTCCTCCCGAGGTTAATGTTCATTACGCAATGGCGCTGGAATAGCTTATTCAATCACAATTAATCTGATCTACTTGGCCGATCTATACTTGGCAGTTCCATACTAGCATGTGTCTAGATTAACCATCAAACTTGGCACATTACTTTTTCCCTACTTGATAGGACCCTGTGCTCACGATCCAACTCTTCTTGCAATGAAAGACTCCCAGTCTCTTAGTGGAATTTGTTGTTTTTGTGAGCTGTATGATATTTGTTACACAGCCCGGGCCAGAGCTTGAGCTGGATAATGAAAATTTATTCCGGCCCATGGCCCGAAGCCATACGTCCTACTACAAAGCTGCCTTAAAACTATACCTAACCTACGACAACCCGAATCCGGTGCAGCAACAATGTATTCTGACAATTTGGTACCGAAACGAAGCGCGTATGACACCTAAGCATGTTGTAATAAACTGGTGGATGACAATACAACAATAATGGTTACAACAATAATTTTGAATTTACGTGCCATTTTAGGGCCATGTGCTTTTATTTGCATACGCCATTTTAGAAAAAAGCACTTCGCCGTACTGCTCTTTACCTCTAAGCCAAAATTTAGATATGCGAACTTTCCGTAACGAGCTGTAGACGTGTCTTTCTACCCTATGAGAAAAGTGGCCCCCACTATCACCCATTGAAAGTCTGCAGAATCCGGCAACATCTAGCGCTATTTAGTGCTTTCTAGCACTTGCTTGCATCAAGCGAAGGAACGCCATTTCTTTTAACGAAACAAACGAGCCCCGAGCCTCCTTAATTATTGACTGAAAATATGGTATGTCCTCGTGCAACTCAGAGCGAGCTGTAAAGGTTAACGATATCACTGTCGCTAGATGGCGCCATGCTATTTTCGTTCGCTTTTCAATTGGTGGTAGTGCCACTTTAACACGGAGCACTGTCCTTAGCTGTAGCTAGTATAGCTAGCCATTAACGCAAATCAATGTTTATTGAGGGCACTTTTACTCCATAAAAGACACGCTCCCACACGTTAATGTTGAGGTTTTCTTCGTTACTGGACCCAAGACACCAGATTCTAACGATTTGCAAAGATTTCTACCGCATGGGGAATTTACACCAGTAGGCTAAAATCAGGTATGAGGTCGTTACAGTTAAAAGACAGTCTGCTAGTAGCCGCCTTTCCACCTGGCGTATGTCTAAATAGCTATAGTAAAACCATTGATGTATTATACATTCATATTTAGATTATTTTTTATCAGTCATCAAGAACCGTGGTTCTCATGTAGCTAAGCCTCAGCATGAATTTCCATGTTAAACGTCAAACTTAAAAAAAAGTTTAATGGCAACAATTGTATCGTTTGGCCTCCACGGTATGGGTTGTTTTTTTTTTACTCTTTGCCCTCACCTGGAGATGGAACCATGAATCGATTTTCAGTTTTTATAGCTTAAAACGTAGGTATTAAAAAGGCCTAGGGCCTTTCGAATGCTATTTTAATGTGACTACAATATGCATGTTTTTGTTGTTCTTGTTGGGGAATTTTGCTGTCACATAGAGTTCGAACCAATGGATCGATTTTCATCTTTCATACCTTAAAACGTAGATAGACAAAGACGAGGGCCTTTTGAACGCTTATGTGACTCAAAGTCCATGTTGTTGTTGTTATTCGTGTTGGGAAAATTTTGCTCTTACTTAGAGATCAGCCTATGTAGCGATTTGCAATGTTTACAGCTTAAAAGTTGATATTAACAAGGACCCGGACCTTTTGAATGCTATTTTAAAGTGAATGATTTATCTAAAAAAAATTGTACGTCTCAGTTATCTCATATCGCGATTATCTCTTATCAAATTCTAATTAGTTAAATTTATCTGAAATATCTCTAAGAAAAAAACAAAACGCCTAAGTGCAAAAAATGCGGATGTAAGTCTTAAAAAACTCAATGTTGCAAAGGAACAGATACAAGTCAAAGATGTAATCACCGCATCACACTAATACGTGTAAAGAAGCTCCATCTTGTTTTTTGGGATGCTATGGATTCTTTTCCAAGTATTAGTACAATGCTACTGGCTTACGTGTCTCTTTCTTGTGTCCGTTACTTTAGAGCATTAAGTTTTTATATGCTTCAGCATTTTTTTCCTATATTAATGTAATATTTAACCATTTATTTTTATGATGAAAAAAAAAACCTGCTTTGAGAGCGTGGAGATTCCGACTTTGTTTTAGGCCTTTTAGGGTCACAAAGTTGATCTGAGTTCAACGATAACAATTTCTCTTGAATGGCATGGTTGACTAAAGAGCACGAGGAGCCCAGTCGTTGGCGCAAAGTTTTTTCAATTTAGCAAAGTTCTGTATTAAGTTTGCATTTTTTAAAATTAAAGTTCTGAATACATTCCTTTTCATCTAACGAAGATGGCCAAACAGTTTTATTTTTTCATCATTCAAAAAAGTAACCTTGAATCTGGCATTTTATAAGTTTTACACAAAAAAGTAAGCTAAGGAAAAGGTATGAATGAAACATCATTGCCGCAAAAAGTCAAGACAGGAACGCAGTTCTTGCTGTCAAGCTCGAGTATAGACGAAATGATGTCGAACAGTTGGAGAAATTACTATATTCTTGTCGTGTCTTTACAGAAACATTATTAAATATTGGCGTTTTTAATATTTCAGTTTTTATAAACTAAATGGAAAGATTCAATATTATTTGTATGTTTATGAATTGACACCATGTCTCATTTTCAAGGGTATGACTGTGGAGTCAATGTTCCATCTGTCCGACAATTTCTTCACATCCGTTGGTCTTGAGCCTTTACCACCATCTTTTTGGAATAAGTCCATGTTGGTTCGTCCTCAAGATAGAGAAGTTGTTTGTCACGCTTCAGCCTGGGATTTTTGCGACAGAAAAGACGTTCGAATCAAGATGTGTACCGTTATTAATATGATCGATCTCATTACCGTCCATCATGAGATGGGACACATTCAGTATTTCATGCAATATAAAGATCAGCCAATCTTGTTCAGAGATGGAGCCAATCCAGGTGCGTATTTATCTCGTGCCCTCATCATTATGTGCTTTGTAGGTTGGCATTCAATAAAACGGGAAGATTGTCGCAAAATCAAAAAAAAAAAAAAATGATAAGTTTCCAATTACAAAACGGAGGAAAAAAGGAAACCTAAATGGGTTCGAAACTAGGTTCAGATCTGCATTGAATATCCAATATTGAATTTTTCTCAGATTTCAACTATTCAACAGTTTTCTCTCGCTCTTGTCAAAAGGAAGAAGACTTCCATGCTACACTCGACCAAATCAGGAGTGGCATAAAGGACTTGCCCGTGTGGCCTGACGCTCGAGTCTTAATTATATATTACCCTTCCAGCGACGTACAATTAATCTTTGGTTACCATGGTAGCAGAACGATCAGCCAACATCAATTTCTGTCCGAATGCGTTAGGCCTCTAATCGACACTAATATTCTAAGCGTGGCGGTAGAAGCAACTGCAGGTCGTAACATTTGAAATGCGGTATACTTAAATTAAACGTAAATAATTGAAAATAAATTATTAATAATTATCGTATAACTTAATAATGTTATGGATCGTATTCTATTTTAAATCTAAGAAACAATATTTTAATATAAAAAATATAACACGTATTTACTTTGTTAACTCGCCATAACTGCAATGTTTTTGTTCATCCTGTAACAATCGTTAGCTTTCACGGTGAGTTAGGGTACTTTCGGCAAGTTTGTGATGGAACGCGTTGGGGAAGCAAAACTACTTAGGAGATGGTATATTCTCGTTTCAAATACCACTCGAACGTAGTTTAAGTATCGATAATGTTCTCAGCCCATACATTCTGAAGCTGGTAACACCTCGCGCAAGTGCTACGTTTTTTTTTTTTTGGCTTAGGAATTTGACTCGGGATTGAGACCATTTATCGATTATAAACTATGCCAGTGACATCACTACTAAGAATATACTTTTATAATTTTCTAAGAGCAATTCATTAATCAGGAGTCACTAATGGCAGCAATCACGTCTATTTAAAACCGATAAAAAGAGCGAGTACATTCCATAAAATTGTTTCCTTTCGGTCCTTTATGTTGTTTTTACGTTCGGATTGACTGTTTTCCTTTAGTAGGCCTAGCAAATTTCTAAATAAGTACGACACATAAAGCATCATGCGGCTTTCCAGCATCACTTGACTATTCTTTAGTTATTATGGTGATAAAACTATTATATCAGTCAGCCAAAGACCAAGCCAGCCTGAGGAGACCATCACCTAGCCTCCCTATAGCGTAAAAAAAAATGTATTTGAGTTAAACGTAAATAGTTGAAAATAAATTATCAATAATTGTCGGCTTATATTCTATTTTAGTCTTCTGTACAGCCGTACCAGCTGAGAAGTAGTCCGTCAGTCCGTCCGTCGCTTTTTTCAACTTAGCAACGGTACCAGATATTGACGATCATTGTTTACAACGTTAGATTCAGTGTGAGAAGTTAGTTAAATAACGTGCAAATTAAAACATCGTTACTTCCTTATAGCTAATAGAATTCTTCGACGTAACTAAATTAAATAATAACATTTGATCGTCGAATTAAAGTACTAAGGTAACACTCAATACAAACAAATGGATTTTAGCTTCGCTTAAAATAGTCTCGTCGTATTGTTGTATGAATGAATAGGCTTACCGTCGAACCAAATTCTCCATGAGGCCTATATCTGCTATTTGCGAAATTAAAACTGCTGGTTAAAATTACGCCTAAAATGTAAAATAGGACTAAAAGCTAACACATTTTTAACCGACAATTGTGATGGCTACTGCTTTTAGATTAGTACTAGCGGAGTCGCTCGCTTCGCTCGCTTATTCCGCATCGTCTCGCTCCCTCCCCCTCCCCCCGTCTCGCTCTCCCCCTCCTCATTTAATTTGCCGTTCAGTCGGTAGATGGCATCGTATGTTCGCGCTGCTGGCCGTTCCGGCCGCAGCTACTATCTCAGCGGGGCTTGGCTGCTACTCTTATAATTTGCCGTTCCGTCGGTAGATGGCCGTATGTTCGCAGCTACTATCTCAGCGGGCCTTGGCTGCTACTCTTATAATTTGCCGTTCCGTCGGTGGATGGCGGAGATGGCATCGTATGTCCTGCTTGCTGCAGATGGCTGCTGCCGGCTGCTGCAGATGGCCGCGCTGCGGAACTTGTGTAATTATATATATAGATAATAGAGATAGCTGTTGTAGTGCATGATAGAGGTGTGTGCCTCAACATTGGAAGTGGAGGAACTGTACAGAAGACTGGTGCGACTAGGCAGTCGCTCTAGCTGCTTGTTTAATCCAAGAAACAATATCTTTATTAAAAATAAAACATGTATTTGCTTTAGCTGAAACGCCCTGACGGGGACTAACGTTCGTCCTACAACAATGGTCTAGTGCTTTGACGGCAAGTTACCTTCGGCTAGTTTGTGATGGATCGTTGGGGACCGTTACTATCCATCGATCGAGGTGGAGGTAACAAATACCATTCATTTAATGCACGGTGGTGACGTCACGCTAACACCTGCCCATGCTAAAAGTGTAGTCGTTATACAGTTATGTCCCAGAAGTCTCGTCCACCCGAAATAGATTGCTGTATACTGGATATGAGTTGGTAATAACAACGTACTTGTGTAGGAAATCACCTGTGGCGAATCCGATGATGGTTCCCAAACTGACCTTGCAGGTCATTTTCAAGGTCATCCAAAATATATCTCCTAAACCATTCAAGATAAAGTAAATTAGAAAGTAATTTGGTATTATAAAACAAGTCCAACAAAGGAAATAAAACTAAAATCGCGCAGTAAACACGGAAGATATGGGCAAAACAACTTGGACACTGCAGGGGAGCCTTCCAAGGGGCAGCAATAAGCAATCACTTGTTGCATCATCACGTGTATTATGTAACGATCAACTAATGGAAATCAATGCGTCAGATTTCGGCAATTTTATGAAATCAGGGGCAAAGTAGGCGGCGTATCGGGGTCCCCATAATACATTTTTTTTGTTGCCCTCAAACAGAAGGTCTGGGAACTGCCTAAATAGCTTCCTTTTCAAACGCACTGCTCGTGCAAATGAAAAAAAAAAAAAAGTTCCGCAAACTTTGGGTATTGCTCTCATTGCCCCTCTCCCCTCTGCCACTCCACAGGTTTCCCACTCCCATTCGGCTTCATTAGCTTCTAAAACGCTACTATTTTTGATCTCGTTAGAGCAGGTCACGAGCGGCTATCGGTAAGGTGCACCACTAAGTGCAGAACCACAGTAAATCAACCGCTATGGCTAAAAGGTAGGAGTTTGTGGTTATTTTCTGTTAATTTGCTCATATATATCTTTAAATTTGTTATCGTATTTGTGTTATCACTTTAACATAATAAAGGAAACTTGTATTCATTAGTGGCGAATGTGCCTGTATTTTTATGCCTATGGATTCGTGCTCTGGGTATGGTGCACCTTCTAATTATTCATTTTTAATGCCTCCTAATTATCCATTTTCTATTTATCCGTTTTTAGCTTCGCTCGTCCATGCTTGCTGAATAGATTGTTTTCTGCTTGCTATATTGCTTCAAAATACCTTTAAACCCAATTAAGGCCATGAAATAACTATTTGGATACTTTTCTAGTCTTATCGCTATCCCTTGGTTGGCTCCCCTGCAGTATCCAAGTTGTTTTGCCAATATCTTCCGTGTTTACGGCACGATTTCAGTTTTGTTCCTTTGTTGGCCTTGTTTTATGAGCCCAAACTACTTTCTAATTTACTTTATGCCCGTATCTGGAATAGTTTAAGAGATATATTTTGGATGACCTTGAAAACTACCTCCAAGCTTAGTTTGGGATCCATCATCGGATTCGCCACAGGTGATACATGAGTATTTCCTATATGGGTACGTTGTTATTACCAACTCATATCCAGTATATAGCAATCTATTTTGGGTGGACGGGACTTCTGGGACATACTGTATACCGTTAATCTGAAAACCCACACACATCGCCGTGGGTTAATTTTGATAACCCACACTTTTTTGATAATGTAACACTTTTTTCGGGGTCTATACACGACCCCTGCTCCACCACGTGACATATAATGACCGACTTTCGAAAACTACCGTACACAACACAAATTCAACCAGCTCACCCCACTGCAACCAGCATAAACAGGCACATTTGCAATCTGCGACATTTTCGTACTAACACAAAAAAAAAACCTCGCGTACTATGCGATGCCCCCACCCATGGAGGAATGGCCCAACCCGGCAACCTTTTGTCACGACGATGCGAAAACTAGGCTACTGACACTTTGAAATACACCTAAAAACCTACGAAACTCACAAGCGAATAGTACATTTTATCTCATTTTATTTAAACTATTAAAGTAGAAAAAAAATATAGTTTTACCTTAAAACACAAACACCGGTAACTAAACGGAACGGAACATCCCTCCCCGTCGCTCGGACTTCGTACACAAGAAGCTTCTCACCCGGAAGCTTCCGTTCAAAAATTTACAAAAGTTGCATGTAAAAATTCTTAAATTCATTATGATTCACAAATACAATTTACAAACAAAAATCTTAAAAAATTAGCTTGAGATTTAGTTAACTTGATGTCACACCTTAGCATTAAAACACACATACGTAAACCTGAAATAATTGATCGTCTACGAGAAACGGAACAGTCCAAATAT
>JAHWFP010011764.1:0-10083 GCA_023313725.1 Lithobius niger | reverse complement strand
CTCAACACCGTTCGTAGAATTGGTTTTATGTAATAAGTCTGTTGTAGCGGCCGAAGCTACGATTCACAAGGTGCTTGTAACTTCTCCGACATGAATGTGGTTTTGACCTCTAAACTTCTAGTTCGGTGGCGGTTTTTACTTTTACGGAAAACAGCACACGTATGCTACTGGCCCAGCATGGGTTACAGAGAGTCATTTGTCCTAACTGTAGGCTAACTAGACAACTTTAAAGGGGGGGTATTCGCTGCCACCAGGTGGGTGTTTCTAAATGCAGCCCTAAGTTTAATCATTAAGTGGTTGTCTTAAGAACTATAACTTCTACATTTAGTCTAACTAGCAGAAAAACAGGCGTTTTACAAACTCAGTGGTTTATTAAAAGACAAATAAATATAAACAATAACATTTAAAATCAACTAGTGTCAGAACAAGAAAGTTTTAAATAAAAAGCACGGCGATTTTTACAACAGGAAAAATCAACAAGAATTTACATTAAATTCAACTCAAACTTCAACTACAAGATGAAGAGTAAAAACGACAATTTCGATTAGAAAATGTTTGTGGGACCTCGGGAACCCGTTATAACATGCAAACCGCGGGAATTACATGAAATAAATCTATTTGGTGCAAACCGCGGGAATTACACACAAGTAGTCAAGACTATGTTTTCTAAGTCCGACCTAGAATCAAATCTTCAAATCTGTAGATCCTTAGTATTTGGGGAAGCACCCTGAAAATACGTCGTCTAAATGCAGATTTAGTGTTTAGATTAAGTTCATAATAATAAACACGAAAAGAAAGCTGGTTTTTAGAAAGGGACCATGAACCCTGACGTTATAGCGATGGGGGCCTAGAATGCCGACTATGGCTCCACCTCCATAATTCCCTCAAAGCTTAAGGTTAGGTTAAGTTTAAAACTAAAATTTCGAATGGGGTTTCCAAAATTAAAAATTTCTAAACTAACACTAGTCTAATACGAACCAACTACCTTTACCCGGCATGGCAACATTCGGACGGGACATCTCCTATACCGACTATCGTAGTCACCTCTGGCTTTGAGATCTGATGAGCGTGTGCTAACGATTCCTCCTGGGGCTGGGGTTATATACACATTACCGGAAGTTCGCGCGGACGCGTAGGAGAGCTTCGCGGCCTGGTTGGCTGAGGGCCTTGAGAACAATAGAAAAGTCGGCAACGCAAAGGATTTTTCTCTTGGCGCCGTTTGAAGGAGTAACCATGGACTACATGATAAAGAGAGGCCGGTAGAGTTATACTCATTGTTTGGAACGTGAATAAGGCCTTTAATTACCACGGATTGTTTTCTTAGTTAACCACGATGTTATGCATCGCGACTATTGAAGGAATGATCTCAATAAATTCGGTTATTAACATTGGGAAGCCAGGTTTACTTTGGGAAATTGAAAGCCAAGTCGGTTTTGCTACGAACAACTACTGAAAATTAGAAAAGACGTGTACGGGAAAATTCGTAAGACAAAATGTTGCCTAAGCTCCGGTAGTTGGGATGGCAAAAGATTACGTTAAAAGATTATTATAAAATAAAAGTTATGGTTACCATCGAATGCTAAAACGCATTTTAAATAGTAGGATTTAACATTTATAGACGTAAAATAGGGTTTCTGGATGTCGGACATTTCTCAAGTGCATCTTAGATCGTCACCTTAAATCTACTTAAGAAATATCAAAACAAAGTATCTGTACAATTATTTTGGAGGTTAAGTACCTTCGTAGAGGAAGCTCCTCCCTACAAACACTGAACTAATGTTTTCGGCTTTATGCCTAAGTGAAAATAAAAGCATATACAAATTTTTACAAGTGGCGAAAATGGCGTCTCGTGCGCTACGGTGATTTTACGGCATCGGTTTCGTGCGTTTTTCTTAAGGATGCTGCGATAGTTCTAGAAGGAATTTTTGTGTTCTGTTTGCGGGGGGAAACAGATAAAGTTCGTGGCTATTAAGACCTGATTAGATGAGACGGATTGGTCCATTTTCTTGGAAGATACAGGCGTTTGAATTTCGGGGTTTTTCACGGCTGGGGTGCCGAGAAAAAAAAAGTGTTCGTTGCCGTAAACGAAGTTTCCCTCAGGTTGTTGATAGTTTGAGTTGAGGTATCCTCTCAAATCGGGTGAAGAACTCAGGCCTTCTTTACACTGTTGTAGGTCTTTGGGGCAGTGGTTCACCATTTTCTCTTGTACACACTAATTGTTGGATTGAGATTAAAGGTGAAAATTTATTATCACCAACCACTTTAAACCTGATTGGCATTGATCAGTCTCCTTTAAAGCTTAAAGGCTGGTTCTTAGCTGACTTGTGTATTAAAGGTAAAAAGTTACAACACCCATGTATTGTATGTGACAATATTCCACATGAGATAATTTTAGGAACCGATTTATTTTCAATTTTGGGAATTAAACTGGATTTCCGGGATAATTCTTGGTCTTGGACTGAGAGTTGTAAATTTCAGAAGTTTAGCTTATGTCTTTTGAAGCCAGCCACAAATCTGTAAATATTGTGCAGGAAAGCTACCCATGGGATAAAATTGTTGCCGAAGCTGATTTAACACCTGATGAAAAACGTGATATTCATGAGTTATTTTTAAAATATAAAAATGTTTTTCGTGAAGAATTGGGATACTGCACTCGTGTAAAAATGCTTATTGAGTTGTCAAAACCGTTTAGGCATTGTGCTAAGCCATATCCTCTTAACCCCAAGCGTAAAGCGGAAATGGATAGGATTATTAATGATATGTTGGCTAAAGGTTTAATTGAAAGGGCTGACGTTTCAAATTGTTGAGCTGCGTTTTTGAAACTAAAATCCGATGGTACCTATCGCTTAATTCACGATTAAAAATTTTTGAACGAAGCTACTGAAACCGATATTTACCCGTTACCATTGACAAATGACATAATTGCAACTGTAGGGAAGTCTAAGTATATTACCACTTTTGATTTAAAGAGTGCTTACAATCACATTCCTCTCGATGTCGACTCTCAAAAACTTGCCGCTTTTTGTATCCCCGGAGCGCAATTTATTCCCAAGACGATGCATTTTGGTCTACGGATTGCCGGAAGATTTTTCCAGAGATTAATAGACTTAATCTTATCGGATCCAGGGCTGTGGGGCTACCAAGATGACGTAGGGTGTGGAACCGACATGTGGAAGCCGCATCTCGAGAAGACTGAATTCATCTTATCAAGATTGGATCGTGCAAACTTGACAATCAATGTGAATAAGGTTCAACTACGTAAGCCAGTTACGAAGTTATTGGGGTATTTAATTTCTGAAGAGGGGGTGAAACCCGATCCCAGGAGAACCGAAGCCATTTCCAAAGCGGAAGCTCCATCCACTAAAAAGAAGTTACGTCAGTTTTTGGGACTCGCATCGTATTTCGACGCTACATTTGTTCTTTTGCCGCAGAACAAAATGCTTATATGAACTCCTGAAAGACAAGACACCATGGAGATGGGATGAAGAATGTAATAAGGCTTTCCAGAAGATTAAGGATTGTTTAACATCACCACCGATTTTGCAACAACCCGATTTCAACAAACCATTTTTTTTTGCATTGCGACGCAAGCAAAATCGCCATAGGCAGTTGTTTAATGCAGTATGATGGGAAGAAGCCAAGAGTTATTCAATATGCAAGTCGTGCACTGAGAAATCAAGAAAAACCTTACTCAATTCCGGAAGTTGAATGTTTATCCATAATTTGGTCGATTGAACATTTTCATTATTACCTGGAAGGAAGTGAATTCACCGTATTTTCCGATCATCAGAGTTTGGAGTGGCTTAAAAACTCTAAAGACGTCACAGGGAGATTAACGAGATGGTTATTGAGGTTACAACGCTTCAAGTTTAAAATTTTGTATGTACCAGGGAAGAGTAACAACGTTGCCGATTACCTGTCTAGAAATCCAATTCCGATTACTTTTGTGGGTGAAAATGCCTCCAAGATCGAAAATTCGAAAATTTTAACATCTCAGTTAGAAGATCAAGAGCTGATCATCGTTCGTGAATTTATGGAGCATGGTACACCGTTTCCAGATTCAAAACTTGGAAGAAGAGCAAGAAGAATAGGTTTGAACACCGTTATGAAAGATGGTCTCTTGGGAAAAATTTTTTCGGACAAACTGGGTAATGAAAGATTTGTGATCCTCATTCCAAGAGAAGATCGTGCGAGATTGATTGCTTCGTGCCACGAGGACTTAATCACTGGTCATGTAGGGGTCGCAAGAACTAACGAAATGCTTCAACGCAATTTTACGTGGTGGGGCATGTCTTAGCAAGTGGCATCTTACGTCAAACGTTGTGACACCTGTCAACGCCATAGGAGAGAAGTTGGACCACAGAAAGGCTTGATGAGGATGGCTAGTGATCTGATGACGCCAGGCTCATGTTTATCAGTGGACAATGCCGGACCATATGTAAGAAGTACGAGGGGTAACAAATTTTTGCTGATTGTCGTCGACAACGTTTCAAAATGACCAGAATTATTCCCGATTCCGAACAGCAAAGCTCCAACTATTGCCAATAAACTTGTTTATGACGTTTTTGCGAGATTTGGAACTCCTTCCACGATCATCAGCGACTGTGCGAAGAACTTCAGTGGTGCGATCATGACGGAAATGTGCAAACTTCTGAACATTAAACATAAATTTCTCTCTTTTTACTCGCCTCAATCAAACCGTGCGGAACGTTTGATAGGAACTGTTAAAAACATGGTGAAGAGAAGATTGACCGGAAGTTAGAACAAATGGGACGCCAACATATCATTAATAGCAATGTCTATTCGTGCTTCTGTATCAAAAGCTACAGGTTTTTCACCCAGCTTCTTGACTTTTGGAAGAGAGATTGCGTTGCCAAGCGACGTGAACTTTAATGATATTTTACGATCGAAATGGAATCCATCTGAGTGGGCCGTGACGCTATCCAAAAACATCAAGGATGCTATCAAGGTGGTTCAAGATAACCAACGTGAGCAATCTGAGGATACGAAAGCTAGAGTTGATGTATGGAGGAAACATTTTGAGTTTAAGGTTGGAGCCCTTGTACTTAAAAAGACACATTATTTAAGTGATAAAAATAAAGATTTTTCAGCTAAATTAGCTTCGTCTTGGGACGGACCTTATGAAGTCACGGAAGTACTTAACCCGTTAACTAATAGGTTAAGAAATCTTGGTAATAACAAAGAATTAAAAGGTATTTTCCATATATCTCAATTGAAGTCCTATATTACTTAGGTATATTGTGTGAATTTTGTTATTGAAACACGTAAATTTGTATTGTGGATTTTTTTTTTGTTGATAATGCATCGTGGCCTCTTATATTTTTTTTTAATCCTGAACGTAATTATTTTTCTTAAACTTTTTAATTAAGTTTCTGATTTTGGAAAACAAGTTTTAATTTTAGAACTTTGTAAAATCAGTTTTATCAACCTCGTTGGTTTAGGATACCCAAATTCTCTTATAAAAGTTTTGAACTTAGAAGTTTATTTATGAAGTATAATGACGCTCCTTACGGAAAAATAATTAAGGATCTTGAATTCGTTTCCACAGCATGTTTAAATTTTTTTAAAGGCAATTTGGCAATTTGTTTCGGTCGTTGCTGGAAGCTAAATGGTTTAATTTTTAGCATTTTTCCGGTTTTGTCATTTGTCGTGACGGTTCCTTTCTTTTCCCCGAACTTACCTCACTTCCGGTGTGAGGGAGCACACCTTGTTTGGGAGGGGGTATTTTGTCATGATTTATGACGTCATCGGGACTCATCGGGGCATGCCACTCGTGCACAGTGGGAACATTTAATTTCTAATGAGATTTCGATGGAAATATTTTTATTTTGTACTCATGTTAATTTTATTATATAGATTTGTGTGATTATTAATTGTAAATATTAATTCCTGTTTTATATTTTTTATGTGTAACTCAAATGTAAATACGGCGTCTTGGCTGGCATATAAAAACCGCCGGCGGCATCAACACTCAGCTCAGCTCATCGTCGCTCACTCACTCACTCACTCGCGCGGACCCGTCAAGGGCGGACGGAAGTTGCCGTGACGTCAATCTTGAACTGGATGCGTTTCATTTTACAACCAGGCATGTTGGAATGCTGGTGTGGAATTTACCAAGTACAACTCCAAGCGAACTGTCTGTCGTACAGGGACTCAAACCGCAAAATTGTTTGTTGCTTTGTGAATCTTCGTTGTGCACCTGTACTTCAAAAACCTCCTACGAATTCAGGCAAGTGATATGTAAAAAAAAAATTGAGTTGTGTAATTTGTTATTATGAGAAGTTCCATCGTAAGCCTAAGTTAACTCTGTAGGAGCGTTGAACGCACGTCTTCAATAGTATTGTGTAAAATCCCAAGCGAGTTTCATGTTGTTTTTAAAATAAATGTGCTTGAAATTTTACGCTAGTGAGCTGGTATTTTTCCCTTCGATAGTCATTAGTTACAATAGTTTTTATCTTGCTATCCTACTGCAACCACCTACCCCCTCCCCATTGATTACAGGCGACACTCCCAATCCTTTACTTCCCGTCCGATAATTACAATTTCAAATTATTTCGGGGAAACCTGATAACAACGCTTTCCATCTACCTTCCTCTGTTCGGGCGGCCAACTCTCTGCGAGGGTCGGGTGATTCCTTTCTCTTCGACCTTCCCCAAGCAAAGCACGAGTCCAGGGTTCGGTTCTAATCATGACTTTTACTGCTGAAGCTCGACTGGATACATGTTAATTCGGCCATTTTGACCGTTGCTCTGCTCTCGACTGACTGTCTTGTGCCACCAGGTGGTGCACGAACGCGAAAGCATTGGGAAAGGCCAGATGGGTAAGAAATGGAGAGCTGGGGGCAGCTTGCCATTCTCACGGGGGGGGGGGAAACCGCACGTGATGAGCAGTGAGCTCCAGTGAAAACTCGACGACAATGTGTAATCAAGTTTTGTTGAAATGTTTTTTAGTCATCAGCATCTTCAGCCCAATTCCGGTGATTAGATTTAAAGATGTTGTTTGGCTATTCATTAAAACCGTGCAATAAGGACGTCAGATGTGAGATAGATGCCCGGTTATGGTTTGCTTCCATTTAAAGAGTGCGTATTTCCCCTTTTCCATTTGACGAAACACGTGCACGCCGTCGAATGAGACGCATTACTAAAGACATAAGGGACCGTAAGAGCCCGAATCGTTGTGGTCGTAACTTTCCTTGTCATTCATTGATCTTTACCAATACTCCATTATCCTTACTGAGCCGTAAAAAATAAGAGACCCAAAGTTAGTTCCCTTCAAAAACATTTGCAGTTGTTGACTGTCCTTGTCATAGTGGTTTTCTTTCAAACCCCGTTTTTTTTCCCATGTCATTCATTAGAAGTGTCAGATATTAGTTTATCACCGTTTTCCTGGTGATCTGAAAGTCGATTAAAAAGCTGCGTGGGTGGTCAACAACAACGAGTCTCAAAGGGTTGTCCGGGTGTGACGTTATATTCCCGGTATGGAATAAAAAATGAAGAATCAGTGACCCGAAGTTGTGCCTAGACCCAGGGCAATGAAAGCTTCAGGCCCAATCATTTATCCTGGAGAGACGGACGAGACGTATTGGCCCATCAGGTAAGTGTGATAGATAAGCAATTCCTGAACCAAAGTAATTGACGGAAGAATGCTAAACTCCACCGACTCCTTTATTAACCCACGGGACGCTCCACAGGTACGCTTTGGGCGTACTTCACTTCACTGTGCCAGATTATCTGTCCACTGTGACGTGTCACACGCTTGAGCAAATATGGCAATACTAGTTTGTACCACTTGCACTTTGTTAAACTCTGTACAGTGTCGCTTTCCCCTGTGTGTGGGTTCTATTTAGTAACAACTTTGCCCTTCCACACTTATTAGACTCGTCACTCTGCAGCTTCCTTTCTGCGAGTCAGACAGAATCAAATCAATGTCTGATTCGAAGCCTGCTTAAGTTAACCCTTTCGAATATGAAGCAGTTAAACCTTTTTGGTCGAAGTTTTTATAAACGAATTGAAATAACACAGGCCTAAATGCCACAAGTTTGCAAATCTAGCACACGCTAGTGTGTCGCGCCAAGCTAGGCAACAAACATCACATCAATTCATTCGTCAAGCTTGTAAACCATTGTAGCGCGAAGCCATAGCGTCAGTGTCTAATATCCTGAAGCATAGTTTGGCACATTTCAGGTACTTGGGCATAAACAATAATGCGGCATAAAAGCTTAAATTGTGGTAAAATAGATAGCAGGCCGGCTAAAAATGGTTTCTTTTTGCCTAAAACATACTTAACCTGATAATTTTGGCATTACATTCCTCGAATGTGATGTTCCCCTGGAGGTTTCTTCCGGTGCGCAGACGCCTGCTTGCATATCCCACTGTGCATGCGCGGCGCAGTCCTCCCTTATAAAAGCGAGAGCGTGGACGCTTTTGGCATTCATTTTACTCTCAATATGTCAGGCGGTGACTCGAGAGGGGAGGTAGGGCGGGAGTTAGGTTAAGTATGTTTTAGGCAAAAGAAACCATTTTCAGCCGGCCTGGCTGGGGGCCGGTAAAATATTCTTTCTTTATTGCCAAAGCATATTAACCTGATAATTTTTTCATTATCAGTTGACCTCGTCAAAATTGGTGGCAGGCACCGCCTTGACGGGCGTCCCGGGATGCAAGCAGGCTGTCCCCCAAAAAGTTGTTGAAAACTTCGAACTTTGTTCAGAACAGATGATGAACCTCGAAGTTTGGTCTCTTGCCCTCTTCTCCGGTTGGCTTGCTTCTTTCATGGATGGCTAGCTTCCAGCATGGTTGGCTTGCTTCCAGCGTGGTTGGCTTGCTTCTGCTTCATTCTGAGTGCTTAAGGGGGATTGACTCAGTACAGGCTGCAATGGGTCCAGGCCGGTGTAGTTCGTTTTCTTTCTCGACATTTCCCTCAGGTTGTGTGAGGTGGAGGTCGATGGGTTCCCTCAAGATGCTGGGTAAACGTCGTCTTGTATTAGACATTCGTGGTGAGGACACCTCAACACCGCCGAGCCAAAAACCTGAGGGCAGAACTCTTCCAACCAAGAAGAAAATCGTCTTTATGGCGATCCCACTTACCTACCGGAGCTCAACCTTTTGTTTGTTTATTTTTACGGACCCAGTGTTTATTTCATGTCTATTTTTTATAGCATCTCCACCCAAACTCCCACCGTAGCAAACCTTTAAAAACGAAAACAAACTAGCTTTCCTTCGTTAAAATCATGCTTTGTAAATAGCAGTTTCATTCCCAAAGTCAAATGTTTATTCTGTGCATTACACTTCGTTCCCTCCCCCCCCCCCTTCCTTCAATAGTTGCGATGCATAACATCGTAGTTTATTTTTATAGGCCTAAATTCACGTTGTTACGAGTTTCAAACTCACTTGCACTTTCAAGCCAGGCCTCTAACGCTCCCAAGTCGGCAATTCCCTTTGTCAATACAGCCTCCGCAATTCCCGTCCAACCAAAATTCTGCATTCAATTTCCCATCCACTCAGAGCGCTCAGCTACCCTGCCCGTTCGCGCCGTCATGCCAACTTCCGGTAGTGACAGCTCGGCCGGTTTTGGTCAGTCTCTCCTCCTCCAAGTGTCCACCTCTACCCCACACCCCCCTCCGTCGCTCTCCTACAGGTCCGCGCTTTCCGTCCACCTGCCTGCCAGGCAGAGAGCATAAAAACCCAGACCCAGGAGAATTTCGTTAGCACAGCTCAGGATTCTCAAAGCTAGAAGTCGCTACGCCGGTCGGGAGTGGAGACGCCGCGGTCCGATTGTTGCCATGCCGGGCAAAGGTAGTGGTTCGTATGTAACTTAGTTTAGATTGACATTTTATCTTTTGGACTTACACGTCAAAATTTATAGTTTAATTTTAACTTAACATTGTAGCTTTGATGTTAAACTTATGGTGCGTTAAGCCAAACGGCATTTTCGGACGTTAACGGCCATAACTTAAGGGTTAACGGTCCCTTCCTAAAAACCAACTTTATTTTCATTGTTTCTTTAAACGCAGTTTAACGTAAACAAAGGTCCGTTGGGTCAATTAGATTTGCAGAAGCATAGTAC
>JAHWFP010011747.1:0-24879 GCA_023313725.1 Lithobius niger | reverse complement strand
TTATATTGTCAACAAGCTAAGCCAGTCAAATATTTAAAAAGTCCACAAAATTAGAACTCAAGAAACTACAAACCCGACAGTAACTTACAAGAGATGCCACTCTGGAACTGATTTTACTTTGCTTCAAACTGCGTTTATATATCGACGACATTATGTATGATATTTAGTAATGTAATTTAAAATAAGTGTTAACCGGGTAGAGCAGGGGCCTGCCAGATTTAACCCTTTATCACGTGTTCCACCACACGAAATGTCATTCTTTTAAAATTATATTTGAACCCTATTATCGTCCCCCACATTGAGCTTTCGATAAAAAACGATGACCTCATCTCTATCCCCCGCCCCCCTTTCCCCATTCTTATCTTTCTTCTTGTTTTTTTTTAAATTTTTTTTTAATAGGAACTACTGACAACTAGCATATTGATTGACGTTACTAGACACAGGAACTAACAAGCTTACAATAAATGTAGGTCTAGTGAAGTTGGTCTAGTCTAGAGAAGTATAATTTTTATAATATTCTTGCAGTTGTACTACGACGCTTTTCCCCATTAAGACGTTTTAGACTCGGAGCTACTCTGTCTAACCGAAAGTCTTTTCCTGAGAAGGCCCTAACGCATTTTAGTACCAAAAGGCAGAATCTGTGCAAAGCTTGCTTTACTCTGTGACAAGTAAGCTTCAAATTACCGGCAACACGACTTGAATGCGAAAGTTGTCTGAAACTGTGTTCGCACATGCAAATTCCCGTTCCAGTATTGTCACTGAGGACATGGAGCTGTTAGCACAAACGAACTGACCCACGTCTTTTTAACGGCACATTCGAAATGATCTAGGTCATACAAGGCATTGATAGTGGTCAATGTTCTAAAGCCATAAGACCAGACAGTAAAGGCAAACATTCACCCTTAAATTCCAATGCAGAGAAATGATGCCGCTACAGTTCCACCAGGATGCTATGACGGGTGTTTGCTTCACATTTAAAATATGGTAAAAATTGATTCGATCTCAAGCAAAAACTTGGTAGAAATTCTCCATTGCCCTTCTATACCACTTCTACCTCCCTCTTCCATCCGTGGGGTTATGAGTTCTTATGCCATGCCACTCTTTGTTTTTGACGATTGCATTAGAAAGTGTATCGCCCTTGTTTAATATTGTGTGAGAGAATTGTTTGTTAACAATGCTCTCCAAGTCTTTGGCCGAAGTCCGTCTGTTTACCACCTCTGCATTGCTGCATCCATGTAAACTAACACTATTACGGCGCTTCAGCTCATTTGTTAAAAATCGCCCGTCTTCCTACTTCATAGTACAGCCTGCCGCTTTACTCTTGGAGCGTTAATATGGTCCCATACCAGAGATGGGAGTGGGTCACGTTTTGCGACCCATGACCCACCTGACCTACTCGAACCCTGACCCACGACCTACTTGACCCACCCAATAAAGAACAAAATGTGACCCGTCGTCCCTGACCTATATAACTTATAATTTTTTTTTTAAACGTAGGCTTTTCTATACTTTTCCCTCATATTGTCGCCACATATGGCGACCTTTTTTTTTTAGAATCTTTGGGAATCCACCTAATTAATGTTTGTATTTTATTATGAATAACATAAATGCAAAAGAAGCATTTCTGTATCCACTTCCCGCTCCTTTATTTTGGTTTTCAGTATTCTGGGGGAAACTATTTTTTAACGAGTTAAGAACAATTTTTAAAGAGTATACTATACTATGACTACTGATTACCGTAAGAAAGATTACCGTGGGTCGGTAGTGAGCGGTCTTGACCCACTTGACCCACGATAAACATGTGACCCATTTGACCCACCGACCCATGGGTCAGTTCCATCTCTGTCCCATACCTATATTGTTACATCGGTCTGCCTATACAAGCTTGGCTACTTTTCTCTATATCTTTCCTCTGCCCTCGTCTCTTCTCAACCTGAAACCTGTGCGAGTTGACTGAATCTTTGCACAGTTGGCTTGATGCTGCCATCTTGATTAGGAGAGCTAAGCGTAATGGAATTAGGCTGCTTTCATGCAAGTTCATCGACCATGTGCACCTCTAAGTATGACAGTGCACCTCTCGATTTTTCCTGCACCGGTTGAGTGTTTTGATACTATTTTCACTCCGTGGTATGTTGATACTACCTTCACAGTAGACATGCCCAAGTATTACCTCGTCTACCGGACCTGTGTTAGGCATAGCCGTCTGCAGAGAGAAGAACGAATGTAAATTCGACTGGCCGTTTGTGCAGTGGAAAGTCGATTGGCCCTTACGAACCCTGAGTCATTTTCGTCCGTATCATATAGCTGGGTCTTTACCGTCAATGACCCACAAAGGAATTCAACTTTTTTTTTTGTGCAGGCAGGGGCAGTAACACCTCTTTCACAAGAGGCCATAGAGACGTAACGACGTGCTCTTCATCCACCATTTGTCCACACCAGGAGAAATCAAGATCAGATGTTCTGATGACAAAAAAAGATTAGGTTTCCATCCAAAACGAAAAAATAATCTTTAGGTTTGGTAAATGCATAATCTTAAAGCAGAGCTGTGTAACGTTTCCATTTTTCGAGGTTATATGTAAGCCGTTAATGTGATTGAAATTACTGGTTGATCTAGTGAATAGCAGGGATAACAGACACGCTCCTACTTTATTTAGTTATCGTACTATTAGAATGCAAACAGTCGTGGTAACAGACACACCGGTCAAAACACGGACATCCCCCAATCTCCACCCACCCTCCCTCTCCCAAACTATTTATCAGGATTAATACGGCTTTCTGAAGTAGCTTATTTAACTGCAGACAGTGGTTTTACTTCCTGGAGAGGTCTTCGTCATTAGAAAATAGAAGATTGGGTTAGGCGTAAACCATTGATTAAAATAAATCTACTATCTAAACATGGTGGCATTTTAGCATGGTGACATCCACTGGGGGGTTACTGTATGCAACTCTCATTGGCTGCGAGACTTTGACATATAGTACATGATATTATGGTAAATATTTATATATATTTATATTTATGAATATATCCTTTGTGTAGGCCAACGTCACACTCATTTTTTGAAGGGATCCGGTTTGCTCACGGTGACTGTTTAGTATAATAGTATAAACATATGTGTGTATATACTATTCTATACTAAACTGTTTAGTATAGCAGTATAAACACAAGGATATATATATATATATTTATACCACGGCTGTGACGTCATGCTGAATTTTCGTTGGTTAAATCCCGTTAACCAACACCGGAAGTGTGCGTCATCGCAAAAAGTGTGGGTTTAACAATTCTCAAATATACAAAAGCTCAAAATGAATTACATACCTTCCCAGAATGTCATTCTATCCCTTCGGCCTCTTATCGAATGTCTACCACTCCGAAAAGCTTCGAAAACACAAGCGAGCTGGATAGCGTGAAATACGGCGAAACGACGCTTCGTCTACTTCCTACCCACTCCCCCCATAAACGGACGCAAAGGACTCGTCGGTCTACCATCCACTCCACCCTCCATAAACTAAAATGGAATGACCTTCATTCATATCGAGATATTTTCACAAAACACAAACACGTTTTAACAAAATCAGAGTTAGCTAGACGTCCCAACCGTGGCATAAAACAGTTGTTGGCTAGAATCTCGTGGTTATTGATTTTTAACCAACGGCAGCGATCATTGTCCCGGCTCTCGTATGCAAAAGTCTCGGACTGGTGCCTTCGACCTTTGCATACTCTAGCCAGGCCAATGATCGCGGTCGTTGTTAAAAACCGATAACCGCCCGCTTCTACCTAATAACTATTACATAAATATACACTATGCTAAACAGTCACCATGAGTAAACCGGATCCCTTCAAAAAAGGAGTTTGACGTTGGCATACAAAAAGGATGTATTCATAAATATACATCTATATAAATATTTACCATAATATTATGAACTATATGCCAAAGTCTCGCTGCCAATAGGCCGTAGTTATACAAATAAGCATTACCTTTTACTTGCAAAAAGTGAAGCAATTGCTTCGTATTTATATTCATAATCAAAGTGAAGGAAAAGGTTTTGCTTTTAGGCAGAAGTATTTGCTTCAAAGTAAAAGGTTTCACTTGTTTCGTATTCATAAAACGAAGTAGTTGTTTCAACCTTGAATGATTTGCTTCCAGAAAAATACATCTAGTCCGGAGCAATTCCCCCCCCCCCCTTTTTGTTAAAGCAATTTTTTAATCCCCCCCCCCCCCCCTTCCCCCATTGTATAGTTTTTTTTTTACGAGTTCGTTTTTATAAGGTGTCCTTAGTACCCTGAGGCGTAATAACCAGTAGTTTTGAAAAAAAATATTTAAGTCGTGACCTGAGAAGGCGCTGAATTGACATCTGCATTCACGGCTTCCAACATAAATTGTTTCCCTCGGCAGTAGTTGAATGCGCCTTTTCTTTGTTTTATTTTTATCAGTTTTACGTTTTATTATTCATCTTTTTCATAAAGACTTTACTATTCACCTCTTTCCTAAAGAGTGTCATGTATTCATATCAGTGGTACGTACAGCGTTATTTTTCGTCTCTTCATGTAATTGCGATTTTTCGATGACCGGGTGTTTGTGGAACTTGTCCGAAATGCTCATTCCGTAGGTGGTATCTTCACCTCCATGTTCGTCTTCACTTCCACTTTCTGACGACATTTCTCCTCTTATACGCAACTTCTACAAATACTTTGCACTAGACAAATCAACACGTCAATTCAGTTCTCTACACTGAAACACATCAACAAATACAGGTCTCAAGCTGAAACAAATAAAACAATTGAACGCGCCTCACATCCACACTGCAAGTTAGAAGAGCACGTCTGAAAGCACACCTCCGGTACCTTTTACTTCGTTTATTTAAAGTACTTATACTTGCAAGGAAAAGGTCGAGATTATGAATACGAACTGAAGCAAAACCTTTTACTTCTACCTTTTACTTCCGAGCGCTACCTTTTACTTCTGCCTTTTACTTCGAAGCAAATGCTTCATTTTTATAAATACGGCCTAATGAGCGTTGCGTACAGTATACTATGCTAACAGCAACTATAAGTAAACCGCCCCCCCCCCCTCAAAAAATTAGTGTGGCGTTGGCCTACACAAAGGAGTTCAACATTAAGAAACAAACACGATTTCATGTATTTTCTCTAAATTTCAGCCAAATTTTCCTTCTGTGTGTTCTGTGCATAAAACGACAACGAAGCTATACGACGAAGCTAGGGAAATGCTCAAACGTCTGCATCAGTGATATGGTAGGAAGAAAAAAATCTAAAGTCTCCAGAAAATTATGAATACAGAAACAGTAACATCAGCCTTCTGGTACCTAACAAAAAAAACACCTAGATGATTTCACTTTGCTTTTTTATCTGTTGAATCTTGTCAAGCAGGACTTTTGATCCAAATGGTTTTTTTTAATATATTTATACTATTATACTATTCTATATATTTATATATTTATACTTGTTTCTTCTATACTCACGTATCTTACAATTTATTCAGATTGAATGTGCGCATCTCCCTGACAATTGTTTACCAATTGCATAATTTGTATTCACAATGCGAAAAAAAAAGTTCATTTCACTTCACTTCACAAAATGCTATAAAGCCACTGATTGGATGCTTACGCAAAAACACTACAATTATTTAGGCACTGAAACAAGAAGTTTCTGCAAATCACAACCAGCAGTTTTCCAGGAAAAAATAAATACAATTAGATAAAAAATAAATAAACGACAGTCTACGCCGTGGCAGAAAAGCTCAAAGTAATAAAAAGCAAAGGTTTCTATTTTTTTTCCTGACATGGCGTAAGCTGCTATTTTTACTTATGTTTTATGCTATTCTCAATTGAAAATGTTCAGCACGACTTATCAAACGTCGTGTTTCAGTGAGCAAGAATTACTAATAGACAGCATACTCCAGGGTAGTTTGAATAAATAGTTTATTGAAACATAAGTATACAATCTTAAATGGTGTAAATGGTAGCCAGTGCTTATACCACTCTAGTGATACTATAAAATAGCTTTTATTTTTATTTTTTTAGACAGCAGGCACTGTACAACAAATTGTCAGGAAATAATTTAGTGTACCCTGAAGAACGTTTTTCAGTTTGCGCATAAAAAAATACGTTCACTTCGCGTGCATTTCTCAATTGTTAAAAGTCACAAATTGTTTTATAGGCATTTTTTTTTAATCGAATTAACTCTTGCCCTAGGTGCTATATACTTATTCTTATTCTAATGTGTTTACAATAAAACTTGCTATTCTTAAGCCTAATTTCTATACAGTGGCTCTAATATATTATGTACACTATTAAATCGCAGTATTTCTTCTAATTCGTACTCTTTAAACATTTGTACAATTTCAGTAATAATATAGCTTTCGCTTGAATTATGTACATACTTCGTATTTAACATATTTTCATACAGCATAACTTCTCCACTGTACATAACTGCATACTGGCTTATAAGAATTTACTTACGTTAATGCAGTTGTCTTGGTTTTATTTTTCAAGCTAGATTAACTCGTCTGGTTTGTTTGAATTTCAAAGCGAATAAAGGTAGACAATCAAGTGCCTGCCTAAAAAATGGAATTATATGAAATGGAAAATATGCAGGATTTCATGATGGTGTGAATAACGCATTTCTTATGTTTTGCAAGGAAATAAAGCAGATTATGAAATAGAATATTTAAATATATAACTAATATCACACATGTATTGTACTTTACCATTAAGCAGTGACCAATATAATTTCTGGAGGAAAAAATTATATTACTCGTGTTTGCAGTACTGACTTGCGTTAGCATTTATTCTCGGCATGCCTGTCGTTGATGATCTGCCCTATAACATACATCGTGTTTATTTTTACTTACATTTGCTTATCGTATCAAACCTACAGCATGAATGTTTTTTTTAATCAAAGGACTAGTTGCATCAGCTTGAATCCGAGTCATGTCGCTTGAATGAACGTAAGTGCAAAATATGGCTTACTATTATGTACGTTATTTCTAGTGCATGATTTTGCCTAATGTTTTATTTCTCACTTACTTTGTCAATTTCGAATAAACATAATATACAAGGACTTAAAAGTTAGCAATGGAAGTATGGTTGACCTTGAATGTATATTTCAAAGTCATTAACGTGTTATCGCATTAAATGCAGTGTTCGTGCGGGTCCTTGAAAACCTTGAAATGGCCTAGAAAGTTAGAGTTAAACTCCAGGCCAGGATAGTTCTTGTAAAACCTGAAAAATGCCGTCTTGGCATACTGTATACTGAGTAAACTGGATACTGGATTTATAGTATGTGGGGCATCATTGTGCAATTTTATGTTGTAACCAAAACACACAAAAAAAGGGGAAAAATCGTTAACACATCGTGCGCAGTCAGTGCAGCAGTTGTATCGATCAGCAGAACAACATGCGGTACAGCTAGCCATAGTACAATGGACATTTTCATATTTATCACCAAATTCGTCTTTCAACTGTATTATTGTCGTTTTGTCTGTCAATAATTCATTTGTGGTACTTGAATTTCGCTAACACGTCCTGGAAAAATGTTGAAAAAGTCCTAGAATTTTCACAGGCGAGTACGAAACCTGTGAACTTTGTCGACAGGGATCAGCAGAGTGTTAGGCAAGGTAGAAGAGTCTGTAGCAAAGGAAATTATAAGAACTGAAAATAGGTCATTCCGACACACAAAGTGGAACTCTTCTGGGTGGATATTCTGTCGAAATAGAGTTTAACATGTGATTGGTAATAGTTTTTATTATTTTTGTAAAATTCTGTTCTTTGTTGGTCGTGGTTCTTTATTCCACATGTTTTCACATTTTTACTCTGTTGACAATGTTTAATGGCAGTGGCGTGTCAATATAATAGAAAAATGCTACCAAACTCAGTTTCAACATAACAGTTTTAAGCTTAGCGAACTCTTAAGTGATCCCACGCGTCCGACTTTTCAACATTTTCAGATATTATTTACCTGGGATTGTTCAGATGTCTTGCTCAGTTATGTCACAGTGAATTTCTAACAATTAAACCATGCGCAATGGCTGTTTGCCGTGACGTCACCATGAGTCAGCCAATGACGAACGAGAACAATGGCTGTGTGGCCGTCTGATTGGACTAGCCCAGTCACGTGATATGCACGTCACAGCAAACAGCTATGGCACCTTGTATAGTATAGCTTGAGAGCCAAAATATTTTGTGCGTTTTTCTGTAGCAGATACACACTGGGCGTAATAAAACTAATGGACCAGTGGCCATCGTCCACGGTCCACTATGTTTAAAACTCTTAATAAAGCACAAATTTCTAATGATAGACGTATTGCCCTTTAACTATTTATAGCAAAATTGTGGAATCCATTATTGTGCACAAAATTTTCCCCTTCGTATGTCCAATAAATTTCCACAAGGCAACATATTCCCGCCCCAACCCTCCCTTATTTTTGCAGGTCTACTATTACAAAATTGATTTTCAGACTTTTATAAAGCGTACGACTAAGCTAGTCATAAGATAAAAACTTAACAAATCAGGTAGCTTCAGCCGTTTTGGTCCCTCATTAAACTGGTTCTCATCTTACGTAACCGACAGACTAGAAGTTCTAATTAACGGGTTTTATTTTAATTTGTTTACCGCATCATCTAGTGTGCCACAAGGATCCCACTAAGGACCATTATTTCATATTTTTATTAACGATTTACCATCTGCAATTAAGATCTTTTTGTACCTCCATTTCTCTGGCGATTTGAAAGTGAGCTTCATAAAACAGTTATTCCAGAAAGACATTGACGTTCTTTGCATCTGTAAGAAAAATTGTTTGAACGTTATTATATATATTTAGGTTAGCCACATAGCCACATTGCTTAGTTATTTTTTAGACGAAAATCTGTGATAAATCGCTTCTATCGTATAAAATACTTAGGTATTTTTTATGATTTTACGTAATTTTGTTTTTTTTTTGCGTAATTTTATGTAAGTTCCAAAAACTGGGTTTTATTAAACTCGTGACTATGTTTTAAATTTTCATCAAAGGTTCCTTAACCATGCTGGTTCTTTCAGATTTAGGTCCGTTCTTCATGGGCCTGCAGAGTGCAGTAATTTGTCTTCTATTCCAAAATTTGAAGTTTTACAAGAACGTTTCATTTAAACTCGTGTGTTACCAGCAACAACAAAAACAAACTTGTTTTTTTTTTCAGTTCAGACTATTCGACTTTGTTTAAATCCTTTCGAATTTCAGAACTAGTAACCAGACGAAAATTACGACGATATCATTTTCCTTCATATCCTTAGTCCACCCTACAACTAGACTGCCCTGCTCTTGTATCCATTTAAAATATTTGAATCCCTCCAATCCCAACATGTTGTACTTAAAGGTTTATTATTTCCAGATTTCAAACAAAATTACGAAGGAATGCCCAGTGTATTCAGTTTCCGTTTACATAAATCATTATTTTCAAATTTTGACATTTTTAGCTCATGTACATTTGTCAAAACTTCTTATTATAAGTTGCGTATTGTTTGTTTATATTTTTATTTGTTATTGTTTTTTATTACTATTATTTTGGACCTCTTTTTGCTTTTCTTAGCATTTTGTTCCTTTTGTATACTTTAGTCGGTCTCCCTGCCTTTTTTTTTAATTGATGTGATTTTTTTTTATTCTGTAACTAGGATTTTCATCGGGTTGAAAGAAATAAATCAAGTGTCAAATTTTGTTTCTGTATAACTTCTTCCATTTATAATAAAACTTGGATGAGCTTGAAAATTAAGGGGTCGCTTGCACATTATATCTCAGTTGATTTTGACGGTCTGTTCAAGGTCATCAGGTTTCTAACTTTTCACTTGAGTGTCGTAGAATACAGTCTAGGGGCCGTACACAAATGACGTCCTGCAAAGAGTGGAGGTAGGAGGAATGCATGGAGAATTCGTCACTGATGGTGGGGGAAGGGTTGAGATTTGATGACGCATCGACAGCTAGATCATTAGCCCCAACCTCAGTCACAGTGTCCGGGATGCCACTGTGCCATACATTCCAAAGATGTTAGCCTAACCCCTAATTTAGATCTTATCGTATATCTGTGACTCCTGCTAAAATTGAAAAACCCCTGACAGGTGGACAGGAGCATCGCCCAATTGACACGCAGAAGGTGGAAATGCGGACATATCTTGCGGAATGTAGAAACGGTGACACCATCAAGATGGTGAGTGACAATCAACAAGAGCGTGACGCACCGTGAGTGGCCGATGACACCTATGATATTCAAGGAGGGATACCCCCCCCCCCCCCCCTCAAAAGGAAACAATGAGTAGGGATTGTGTGACCAATACGCAAACGGGCTAAACATCAAATCTGCCCGGTGACTGCGGCGACAAGCCGAATGCCACTCCTGGGCAGTGCCCTTAATAGCCAGCAACTTATTTCCGTCGTGGTTGTCCTGCAAGGTTTGCCAAGCAGCGAGCAATTTCAGACGTAGCGCTGGAAAGGCATCCGAGGAAACAAGACACAGAGCCACATCGAGGGGAGTAAAGTTGCTTCGTTACTGGTCTACAAAATTCGGGTAAAACAATTCAAAACGTAATTACCTTCAGCATGTCAAGGGTAACTGGACAGTAAAACATGTCAAGGTTAACTGGAATCTAATACGAAATGGCTCCTAACGACTCTACAACCTCATCCAGGTTTCATTCCGATCAGAGACAACACACGGAAATAGAGGGACCTGGTCCATTAGTTCTGTTACATCCTGTTCATTTGCAACGTTGTTAGTCTAACGTATTTAATTTTTCTTATTATAATATTTTATACACTATCCAGTTCATGCATTCAATGTAACGATCGTCTTAAAAGTAAGAGGTTATATGAAACCTTTGTACTTCGTAACCCCATCGTCATGCCAGCTTTGAACGGGGCAGGCTTAATCAGCCCATTTTGTGGGGTATTCCTGCCAAGCCAAATGCCGAGTAACGGATCAACTATTTTCCAACGTGATGCGCGAACCAGCCCCAAAAGATCACGTATGATCACAGGTTTTTGGTAGCTTTTTGCCATTTATTTTTATTTATTTTTTTTTTGGCAGCTTGATGTAGAGTGAAGCTCACTCACTCAAATCTTGGCGGCCATTTGATGTGCTTTCAGCTAGTACGTCACTTCACAAAGGCATCCCAAATGTCTCCTAACCGCCAAGATGTGACAAAATTGCAGCTTAGACCAGTTAACAAAAATGGTCATCACTAATGTACTGAATGCGAATGTGAATTTTTGTTAAAAGTTGACGCGAAATAAATATTAAAAAAAAAATTAGGTTTAAGAACAGGAATGCCAGAAAAAAAAATTCAATAAACATGTCCTGGAACAATTCGATATTTTACGCTTATCAAATTTCAAGAACAGGCATGGAACACCACGGTTGAAGTCACGAAAAGGTACCAAAAAGGATCCTCAAGCCCCACTTCAATGCAAGGGTTCAGCATGATGCATAACTTGTTTTCAAATTCAATCTAAATTCGCCCAAATAACAACTGGTTCCTAGAATTCTAAAGTCCATCTAAGTCGATACATTACGGAACATTGAAACTTCTACACATTCCTATCCCTTTAGTACTGCCAAAATTAGTCGCAATTATTTTAATATACACGCACAGCACATGACACAAGTTCATTTGATTACCTCATATTAGCACCATTTACATAATAGTGCACGTCCGCATACTCGCTAATTTGTATTTCCTTAATGAGCTACAAATGTTCCACAGACCCTTTTTAGATATTTTTTCTCTTTTCACATACTCTTCAGGTACCTTTTTTTTAGATATCCTTTTTAGGTACCCTTTTTAAGAAACCCGGAAAAGCAGTGGACTGATACAAGTTGAGCCTGAACATTCACACCAACACGACGTTGTGCAAAACAATGGATTCAACATTTTGCGTGTAACTGATGAAAACCAATTAAAAACAGAACAACCCCAGAATTGCTGATTCACGATTGGCATTGTTTTGATCAAGTATTGGTCTAATATTTTCCAGCCTTTAGATGATCACTGGAGTTATCGACAGTAACATAAAACAAGCAGGCTGCCCTTGTTGCAGGAATCAATTTTGTTTTCAGGATGGGGCGGGTTTAGTAGATCACAACCAATAAAATGATTTTCGAGTAGCCTACTCACAAGTCATGCAGCCAGATGAATGAATCTATTGTCTATCACTGTTATAGTGATAGCAATTAGCAAATAGGTAACAATGGGCTGGCCTGTTTTTCTGTACAAGCACTGTCATTAATTTATCACACAGTACGTTAGTATCAACCTAATCAATTACCAAGTTCAGTCGAAAATTTATATTCATCATTACTACCCGTATCCATATACCCGTACACAGAAAAAAAAACCGCAAATATAATTCCATTTTCGGTCGTATAATTCGCCATATTATTGAGAGATTAAAAAATAAATAAACCCCCATGTACGAACATTTACTGGAACAAAAAAATCACCCAACATCATTTTTTGTACACAATCTTTTTAAATATTTTTACATGCAAACGTTGTTGCTTCAGTTACGTGCTAGCTGCACTTAAGAAAAACTAAGAACATTTTTTTTTTCAATTTCTGGAATGACGTAAAAATAAAGGAACCATGCGGTATTTTAACTCGTACTGCCGTTCACAGATGGAGCACAAGTGGCTCTGAGTTCATGAACAGTTTGCCTGGGAAGCAAGCCATAGAAAAATCAATAGCCCGGAGGGTGCGAAGCCACTCACCGTTTCGCTCCGTGCAGAGTTTGCGACACAATAAGCTGACAAAACCTTGCTTCAATATTAGCAAAACTGTTACTGCCTCTCGTATACTTTCGTTTGGTTTTCATTAACAAAACTTCAACAAAAGGAACCTTTCTTTAGCCTTCGTTAATTGCTTGAGAACTATCACATACTCCAACTCAAAGAAGCGCCAGCGCCCTCTGGTGGATATACCCGTAACCTCATCCTGGAGGTTAGTTAGCTACAAGTAGAGTTTAGTAAGTAGCGTTAATATGCACAAGAAATACACGGATGTCCTTGTTAAGCTTGTGGCTTCATCCTTGCTATATGGCTGTATCTTCGGATATGAGTTCTGCCTCTAAGTCTTCTTGGGCAATTATTTCTTCCTCTTGTTCCGGACTTGCGGGAGTCTCCAGTACAAGTTCTGACCATTGTTCACGATTGGTCATTGCGCCGTCCACCATAACTTGTAAGTTTGGATTTACTTTTGCCAGACACTGTGAAAAAAAAATACTCATTACTTTATATGTACGGTTTATACTTTCGCCATGGCTGTTTGCTGTGACGTGCATACCACGTGACTGGGCTAATCCAATCAGACGGCCAAACAGCTGTTGTTCTCGTTCGTCAGTGGCTAACTCATGGTGACGTCACAGCAAACAGCCATTGCGCATGGTTTAGTGGGTGTATAAAATGAAAGACCAACAGCAATCCGCCCATGAAGGCATTGTATTAATACAATAAATTCAATATTTCTGCCCCCTTATCGTTGTGGTTTATATGCAGGACACATAGAGTCAATGCCCTCACTTTCGTCAAAACAGAAAAAATGTTCATTAACTACAGGAAACAGTTCCTCTGAGTTTACGTAACGACTCGCCATTGCATTCTCACAGCTAAAATTTAATCGTGATGGCAAATGTGTCATTGCCACGGTAACAACGCTTCCTGTATTAGCTAAATACGACATCCTTTGAGCTAATGCTTGCAGTCCTGTAATTTGTGACAGTAAGATAAAGAATTCCTCCTGACGAAACAATTTTCCCAATCGCTTTTAAACTCAATTATTAACTCGTTTCGTTCCGAGCTCGCAGAGCTAAAACCGCCGCCATGTTGGAGTTTCAGATAATTTCTAGCTTCTAGCTGCGATTACGTAAACGCGCCCTTAGTGTTGACGAATTGGTGTTCCCAGCGATGGCGTAACGAATCATATGCACAGCCAACAATGAGAGGCAAACAATTTGATTTTACTGTGTTATACAATGACTAGAAGGGAGCATTGCTGTCGAGCTTTGATTTATACAGCTTATTACTTTAATAATAATAAAAAAATTAATGGTAATGGGAATTGTGCAATAGTAACAAAAGGAATACTTCACAAAAGACGAGTATATTCGTTATCTCAAATATATCTGACGGACAAAATTCTGGATTTTCGTATAAAAACGCATAAGTGTATAAATCATGATGTAAGCCGTTATTAAATCATTATCGTTTAATGGGGTTGAACAGACGCAAGAAAAAGACATGTAAGCCATAGCATCATGCCAGTACGTTAAACAAGCTCCAACTTGATTTTTCTGGATGGGGGTGGGGGAGGGTGGGTTTGCTGGCACTTCTTTAACATGTACTAATGCCACGCTCATGGCTTACATGTGTTTTTCTCGTATCTGTTTCTTTACATCATTAGGCTTTTCATAAAGGCTAACTGCTGCATTTTATAAGCATTTTTGTATTTCTTGTGTATTGTTTTGTAGCAGATAGAGAGCATGGCTGTGGGCCGCGTATGCTCTTATAATAAATCCAAATTCACGCCGAGGAGTGTACTGAATCTGTAGCAAGGATGTCAACAATTCACTCCGCGGTGTATACTGAGACCGAGTATTATCACGTATCCTTTGAGGCATTATTGCAAACCGTTGGTGTAAGCGACTTGTACCCATGGCACTTATATTATCGTTTGATAAGCCTTTTGGTATCTTATAGTGTAACAATGATTTGTGCCATGTGCGCCGTACACTTCAACGTGATTATCTAGCTTAATTACGTTGACGTGTACGGCGCACATGGCACAAACCATTGCTGCACAATGAGATATGAAACGGCTTATCTGGAAAAGCGTCTCATGTCTTCCAGTATTTATACAAACGATGTTTGCAACAATGGAAGAAATACCCACAGATTATACCAATGAGTACAAATATATGTATGTAACATATATACATACGTATAAGTTTTTTTACTGGTGAAGAATTGGCAGGAGATCGAGCTGTTGATAAATAATTGGGAAAGAATGGGTTTTTTTTAAGTGCTATCGGGATAATTTTCCCCCACTTTATCAACACTGGCTCTGCAGCCAATTCTTCACTGTATGTTTAATATTTAGCTTTTCTCATCATTAGATTGTATCTTAATGGAACTCCTCAATTAATAACGACAAATACAGCCATCTGACTTACTTGATACAAAGGTATGCAGATATCGGTAATCCATGAAATTTGGAGTTGTGGCAGCTCATGTTTTCGTTCTCTATCCATCAATGCCTACGCAAAATAAAAAAAAGAGTATGTCCAAAAAATGTATAGTGATGTACTGGTGTTCGAGTCAGAAAAACAGACTAAAACTGGAATAAATAAATAATTTCACCTATTGAGTGATCGGAGGTGGGTTTAGACTAGGCACCATTTTGGTTGCTACGAAAGGGCACCATATCACATTACTATTGTGTGCGTGGCGCATCGTGAGTCCTCGAGTATTTTATGAGCAACCACGTCTTCCTGGAAGGGGCGCCTTTAATCGACGGCCGCCATTGTTTTTGTAACGAGCTTGGATATGAACAAGGCACTCTGCTACTAAAAACGTACAATCGATTATCTGTGTTCGTTCTGCGGAGAACTCAAGATAGGCCGCGGACACTATAAAACCTACTAAATAAAAAAAAAAAATTCATTGAGTAAGAAGATTAACCAGTATAGGTAAGAACAACCGACTGGGAAATGTACGGTCAAGGGTTTGGTATCCAATTGCGACAGACTCCTTGACGCTACATTCTATAGAGAAAGTTCAATGTACAGCTCTCGGGCCGTCGCATAGGCTACTTCATTGTCGCAGCATTAAGTGCGGTGACTCAGTACCTAACGAGTCAGTACGTAACTATACACCCAGCGTAAGAATTTTATTTTGTGTGCTTCATTTTCGCTTACTTACTTTGGTTGGTATTTTGTAGGGGTCAGTTTAAAAAAAAAGTTCCTTATGTACATTGGAACTTTTATCTTTTCGCTCGTTTTCAGCTTGCATGACGTGTCTAGGGGGTTCTGAGTTGAGCCGGTTTAGCCACACGAGCAATAAAATTGCTTCGGCTGACTTAAGGCTCAAATAAATAAATTAAAAAAAAAAAGCAATACACATTTTGCGTAGTGGCAGTACACACACTTCCTACAGAAAAGGTGTTCTGTCGCTACACAAACTGTGCACTGCTAGTACACAACTCGTGTGTTGGCTCAGCTGGTATATTACACACAGATATATGTATTGTCAGAACACAATGTCTTCAGCATAATGGGCCCTTGCCAACAGGTTGATTGGTTTACCCTCTACCATCTTCATTCATGACTTACATTTAAACACCTGTTAGTAGAGGTTCTGCTGTAAGGTTTGTGTTAGGTTTCCTTACTTTAACACACCAGGATTATGATGTGTCAAACGAGGCATCTTGTTTTTAAAAAAAAATGTTTCCTGCTTTAGAACGGTCTAGATTTATTCTAAGGGTGTAGTTTTTGCGTTACTTGTTTTATACTACATGATTTTGTCCATATTTTGGCTTTCCGTTTACGAAAGATATTCAGATACTTTTTAGTTATAATTCAGTATATCAACACAATACCTACCTGAGGCTGAATATTTAATTCTTGTTTTTCTTTGTCGCCTTGGTCGAAAAATTCTGTCGTTACTAATTCGGCAACCTGGAATAGCAATAAAGAGTATAAACCAACAACAACAAAAAAATGCTGCACCATGATTGTTAAATTAATAAATACAAATTACTGTAAATTATACAGGAACAAAGGAAATACAACAGGATTACTAACAAAAACGTCAAGGGTGCCGTAAAAAAGGGGGTTATATGATTGAGGTTTCACTTTACTTGGTAGAATGTACACTGATAAAATTTGGATGATTTTTAATTGAAATAATCAAATGTACCATTGAGAAAATTGCATTTGTGTACATTCTAACAAGTAAAGTGAACCTTCAATCATATAACCTCCTTTTTTACGGAAAACTTGACGTTTTTGTTAGTAATCCGTGTACCTTTTATACGGCTCTAGCGTCGTGCTACAATGGTTTATGCATGCATTGTTGCTGGCCACTTAGAAACAATTCAACTCAGCTCTGAAAGCCTGCATTTACGAAATAAATACGCCATTCTATCGTTTCTAGCTGCCAATTTCGAGGCCGGATTAACAACGTAGCTTAGTTTGGTTTAAAACTATATGCGTTTAGCTAAAACACGGATTCTTTCAATTCAATTCAATTTGTTTATTATGGGTCTCGGCCCTAAGTCACGCACCCAAACCGATGCTAAATTACAAAATGCCATCTACCAAGTAGCAAATACGTAACACCAAGTACGAAACACCAAGCACCAAACTAACATCACACTTCCGTATACCAGACACATCTAGAACAACACAGCACCACAAATTGTCCATCTACTTGCCCACCATACTCCACCACATCACACGACGTAGAAGAGAGACGGGGAGGGCGGAGAGAGCACACACTATACAGCCGTATTCCCGTCACAACACAGTATCTGGCTAACCGACGCAACTTTCACAAGGGGGATGAGCCCGCCAATGTGGACAGCAGCAAGTGGACAGTTGGCAACTCCTGTGTCAACGTGTGGATTGTGCGACGCTGGTGCGCAAAAGATGGACAAACAAGGATGAAGTACTCTGGTGTCATGTCTACTCCACACACCGGACAGAACGGATCAGCTACCCATCCGATCCTGTGCCGATGTGCACGCAGAAGAGAATATCCGGTCCGTAATCTGGGGAGCAACTTCGCTTCCCGGTAACTAAGTTTGTCTAATACTGGATGAAGATCGCAAGTCGGTTGAACTCGAAACAGGCCTCTGCCTGTCGACGATGCCGCCCACGTTTCTTGCCAGTAGCTGATAAACCAGCGTCGAAGGAGTGGCCGCCTTGCCTTTGGTGTAAGGACTGGCACAACCTCTGTTGATTCCTGATAGACCGCTTCACGCGCCAAGCCATCAGCCTGTTCGTTTCCGTGAACACCACTGTGCCCACGGGTCCACCTAAATGCTACAGTGCTACGTTGCATTGCAACCCAAAACTTCCAACCCATGGAGTAGATCAATGGGTCTTTCACCTAAGTAGTCCCCAAGAGCGCTGCAAATTTCTTATGCTGCAGAGCGAGTCAGTGCAATCAACTTTTTAACAAAGACATAAGAATGGATCTGGAGTTTGCTGAGTGGTATTGTTCCCTAATTACAATGGTTAAAACCGGTTCTCGTCAGATCCCCGAAGTTAAGCAGCATTGGGCTGGATTGATACTTGGGTGGGTGACTGCCTGGAAATCTGGCTGTTGCAGACATAGGGCCTTAGGGCTTCGGGCAGATGACTAGGAGTGGTTAACGCTCGTTAAACCCTTTGATGGTTAAAACAATGTAAAACCACCAAAATGATCGTTCAGGGACCCGGAACTCCGGAATGGATCGACTCATCGAAAAAGTGGTCTCTCTGAAGATGAAACCCAGGGAAATTTCTGGCTAAGATCATGTTTCAGATTTTAGGTAGGTGCAGTAGTTTTTTCTGAAACCGTGTCACACAAGAACAACAACAACAACAAGTAAACAGTTTTCAAATTTACGTGTGGCTCCCTACATTTACTCTTGCGCGGAACTGCATAAAAGTTGGTATAAAGTTGGGAAAAGTTGCTATCTACTATCTGGCCAAGTTTGGTGCAAATACATTGAATAGAAACGGAGAAATTAATAGTTTTAGTTTTGCTGGAAAGAGAACTTCAATAATAGTGAAATTCACACACTAATCTACGATTTCGAGCATTATTCTTGATTATGGGCTTGGTTATGTTTTTTAACACAGAGATTGTTGGACGCTGATCAAAACTTCTAATGGCCCAGTGCATGGAACATCAATAACAAAAACAATCATTGTCTATTGAAATCATGTAACATCAATGCTATTTGGAGAAGTAATGAAGTATAAACAAGACCGAGTCTTGCTTAGTCAGCCAGAACACTTTATTAAAAAAAAAACTAGCGGGGGGTTTGAGACTTAATGGCGTGTCGACAGCTAGGTCTTAATGCCAACTTCAGTCACAGTGCAGCAACACTGTAGTATCCGAAGCTTTACAGGAAAGTTTATGTGTGTTCTTTGATGTTTTGACTTCGGATCAGTTAAACCTTACGCTAAGCATCAAACGAGTTCGGTTTTGTTTTCTAATTCTTGCAACTTTAGCGTACCATGCAGTTTAGATTAGCTTTTTTTTTAATGTTTTGTATCTTTTCAATTACGGTTATCTGGTAAAATCTTCAGTCAATGTCTATCAGCTGGCGTATACTGATTAGCATTGTTGCATAATAACAATGTTTAAAACAATGTAAAACAATCAATTTGGTCGTTTAGAGCACCCTAACCCCTGAACCTCTTGACCAGTTAGAAGAGGCTTCATGGTAAATGCACATCTACACAGCAATACCTGTAAAATGCGCTAAGAACCAGATTTATAAAACGAATTGTTTGATCTGTAGAGAGCAAAGTAGAAACGTGTCGTACCGACAGCAACAACAAGAACAAGAATAGTTAAGCCAAAAACGAATTTAATGATTTCAGCTCAGGTCCAGATATACGATTTGCTTCGGCGGATTTTAGTGAATTTTTGTATGCTTGTTGACCAATTCCAACAAAACTTACGTACCGAATTTCACCGAAAAAATTCACGGACGGCGGCAAAATCAAGTCAAAATATTACGCGTCAAAATTTCGGCTGTATAACTTGGGAGGTTGAGGTCATACTGATTCGGATATCATCAAGTACTCGGCTCCAAATTATTAATCATTTAAGTCAGATTTTTACATAAGTTTGCATTGAGCAACTTTAAAATTGCGCAGCCGAAGGTGAATCCCTTTAGCACACATCACCGTTTAGACAAGGTTTTTGCTTTTTTTTTCCGTGAACATTCTCTCACCTTCTGTTGCACGTGCCAGGGTTTAGTGCTGGCGGCGATATCACAGGCAGTCATGAGCATGCTCCGTAACATTTCGCGATGCTCGTCGGTTTTCCAGTCGTACTCTTCGCTTTCGACAAGGGGAAAGAATTTCTCTCGGACTCTGCAAAAAAAAAAAAGTACAAGTACAGTACAGTAATGAAATTATGATTTAAAGCAATAAATTGGCTGTAAAGTGTGCGCGGCCTATCTTGAGTTCGCTGCAGAACGAAGACAGATAATCGATTGTACGTTTTGGTAGCAGAGTGCCTTGTTGATATCCACAATGGTTACAAAAACAATGGCGGCCGTCGAATAAAGCCGCTCCCTCCCGGAAGACGTAGCTGCTCATAAAATACTTCTAGGACTCAAGATACGGCGCGCACTCAATAAATATGAATTATAAACCAATAAACACAATAAATTCATCATTGTGAACTGCTATATAAGGATGACAATAAGGATCAATTACAAATAAGCAGTTTTCACTGTTCCACGTAGTAGCGTGCACAGCCATCAAAAGGGCATGGGCAAATTTTAGTAACAGGGCAGATTTTTTCTGGGGGTTCTTTCTGGCCTATCTTTTTACCCTTACTTAGCCTTTGTGCCCTTTTCAGGCCTTTTTAGGCTTTTAATGAACAGCTTTTCCTATAAGAACTTTTTTAAACTTCTTTTTGCCCTTTCTATGGCCTTTTTGCCCTTTTCCCCCCTTTTTTATTCCTTTTAAGGCCTTTTTTTTGGCCATTAGGTACCTTCTCAGGCAACGCCATTAGGTACCTTCTCGTGTAAATACTGGCACAAAAAGCAATTTTATTTTTACAAAAAGGGGAGCTTCTGAAAAGGGCAGGGGCCCCGTTGCACCCTTCCCCCCATTGCACCCTTCCGGTGCACGTCACTGTGTCCACGAGTCTGGAATTGAACTGTAGGGTCTCTAGATTGGGCCTTCATTGCGCCAAATCTTTATCCTCACTTGATATTATCAAGATCGTTATATATACCCGTCGTAGCAGTTTTCATTTACTTTCACCAAAATCGTTGCAGATTTGTCTTATCAATATGTTTGTTGAGGATTGGAGTCCTGGAGTGACCCACCCTGACGTCAGTTTGTTGTGTATTGGCGTTTATCACATGGCTAGTTATCAGCGATATTGGTAGTGACGAGTTAGCAGTGGTAGTTAGTAGTGATTTGCATTGAGAGGCCCAACTTAGGAATCTAGGAAAAAATATGCCCGGAAAAAATATCCCAGGTAAAAATATCCCAGTATAAATACCCCCGTAAAAATATCCCAGGTAAAAATATCCCAGTATAAATATCCCCTGAAAAAAATATCCCCTGGAAAAAAATATCCCGGGAAAAAATATCCTCTCCAGTCATAATGTTTTCTTATTGGTAGTATGATTTAATTCTGCGGACTCCTCTATACCACAGCACGATTTACGGACACCCCTACCGCAACATGCGTTTTACAGACTACCCCACCATAGTACTACCGTGGAATGGACGACATTCAAGTAGCACTATCACCGATTGAAAAGGGAACGAAAATACTGTGGCGTCATCTAGCGGCAGTGATATTGTTAACCTGTACAGTTTGGTCCCAGGTGCACGAGGATGTGCTAAATTTTCACTCAATAATTAAGGAGGTCTTGGCCTGTCTGTTTCATTGAAAGAAACAGTGTAGTGCATTCCTCCGCTTGGTCCAAGCAAGTGCTGGATAGTACTAGACAGCGCTAAATGTTGCCAGATTTTGCATATTTTAAATCTGCGATAGTGCCTATTTAAGGGGTAGGGGCAGGAAAGTTGTTTATATTAATTAATGGGCTAGCTCCCTAATACCGATGCAGGAAACAAGGAATACAAGGCAGGAAAAGTTTCTGATCTTTTAGTGGTAAACTTTTTTTTTTTTTTGGTTTGATGACTAAAACGTTTCTAAGGTACCAAAATGGAGGACGGAAATGCCCCTAAGGTCCCCATTCCCCTTCAACTTAAATTTTCTTGGCAGTGAGGTTAAGATTAATTTGTTCTATTTTTATTTTTTAAACAAACGTTCGTGTTCATTGGAAAAGATGGGAGGGGGGGGGGGCCGGGCTGGGTTGCTTTCAAAATATTTTCCTGCGTATGCCACTAACAAACCCATCAAGTTATAGTACTATCGAAGCTGTTATTAGGGAGATAGGCTTCATAACTTACCACTTTCCTTATTTTTTGTTAGGGGAATGGAGTACAAACGGAGGTCCACCATCAGACTTTTATTTTACTACATGATAATGGTATAAATTACGACTAAATACTCATAAAGAAGGTGTTTTAATTTTGTCCCAAATTCATGTTTTATTTTTTCGGGGATATTTTTACCAGGGATATTTTTTTCCAGGGGTTATTTATACCGGGATATTTCTTCCGGAAATATTTTTTCCGGGGACATTTTTTCCGCTTACCCAACTCAGGGACCAAGTTTCAATTATTCTCAGACTCATAATTTTTTTTCGGAAAAACAGTCAGCAAAACTTGCTACATAGCTCTCCATGCAACCCAGTACCGTACAGAAAAAAAAAACCGTTTAACTCGATTTAAGTCACTTAACTAACCTAACCTTACCTAACCTGACCTAACTACAACAACAATAGATCAGCAATACTGTCAATTTACACATAATAACACCACTAGTGAGTGCTAAGCAACGAAGTTCCGTAGCGAAATCAGGCCCGCCTATCTGAATTGTTTTCGGAAAAAAAATATGCTTCCCGGACCACCATGTTGACACCATTGTGTTTCTCGGTCTATTAATAGCAATAATAAGTCAGGATCTAAGGCCAGTATTGACAAATTATCCATTTTAGTCGTAGACAGTACTTGCGCAACAATCAAACAATGAAAAAAAAAAAAAAAACTCCCATCAACAAAATACCCGGGGTTTGGTGGGGGGGGGGGGGGTGGCAAAGGAGTGAACGAATAAAAAAAAATGGTAATTCAATTATCCTTGCTTCTTTCCCTCATTACGAAGAGAAATTCTCATTCTCTTCCCCTAATTCAGGTCAGTTAAAACTTGTAGCCGGCAGTCATTCATCATATCTCGTGCTAAAATGCAGAGATGAAATTGGTCGTGGAGCTCCAGATCACTTGGGGTAACTCTTATTGTGTTCATTACTGGGTCACTCATGGGTCTATTCGCTAGACCCGTTATTTGAACCGGAGACACGCTAACTCGGTAATGCCCAGTGACCCGGAATGACCCACTGACCAGAAATGATCCAGTGGCTCATTGATCTAGAATAATCTAAGTCCCATTAAATCAAGTTTTAATTCAATGCATAAATACCTCTAGTGATTTATTAGTATTAGACTGTTAATTACCTTGTTTCTTGTTCTATACACTGATATGCCGTACAGTTAAACATTTAACTTACCGTGCATAATAAACAAACCAATTACTCGCCAATAAATAAAGACAGGTGCATACCTATTTCCGTTGCCCTTTGGATTTGAAAGCCAGACTGTCTGAGCGGGAATTGAACCCACGACCTTTGAGACCAAAAGGCAGAAACTGAGTATTACCTAGCAGTATAGCTTAGACCTTTGGTCTCAAAGGGCGACGGTTTAATTCCTGCTCAAGCAGTCTGACGTTTAAGTCCAAGAAGTTTCATAATTTCATAAATGCCAAATATGTGAATCCGGTCATAATTGATTTCCTTTGCTCATTCGTTAGGTACGACATACAAATAAAGGGATCAGTTCCAGCCAGTGTCTGGGTTCCTCTGGGCTAATGTGTCACTCTAGGACAACCGGGGTTATGGATCATCATGGAATTCAGTGGGTGACTGGGCAATAGTGGCCCAATTGTCTCTGCTAGAATTCCCTCTTCGTGCATGATAAAGACTAATCAATAGAAGAGTTTGTTTAGATTCTAAACAATCGATAAGATTCTAGTTTAAAGCGATAAATTGCTTCAATAAAGGGACATTCAGTGTTACGTTCCCGTCCCCGATCTTTATGAATATTACTAAACACAAGAACAAACACATCCATTTCAGGTTCAATATTCCGCTTTTAGCTTCCGCCACTGGTCTAAATTCAAAGTATAGTATTGTCTCTCGGAGTATTAAAACTATTTACCTATTAACCTAAACTTTCTCTTCAGCGAATCACAGTCAACAGCGCTAAAAGTGAACATTTACAGATTATCTCCACATTTCAGCTTTTTAATCTGGAGTTGTGGCACACTCTGGTGGCAAAAAAAAACTGAACCCCCAAAGTGGAAGTTTTTGGTAATTGTTGAAACACTGTATGAATATAAGTAATTTCCGCCGTTCTTTTTATATTGATAATTGGTCAGAGAAGAATCAACGTTTCCAAACTTCAGACTCGAATTTTTCCTTTGATACTAAAATAATCAAAATTATTTCGCTTCGAGGCTGTAAAACAGATCTGATGATAGGACAACACGAAATACCAATTATTACTACTTTGGAAAATTCTACCGAAAACAATAGTATCTAAAGAATCAACTACAGTTTTTTTTTTTTTCCAATTAGCGTCTGAAGAACTATTCGGAGGGATGAAGTTAGCATTTGACGACAACTTTAAACGGCAAAACCTCAGCGAGAATTCTTAACAATCCTTTTCCAGTAGCCCTTAGCCAGACAAACATCAACGATGTTGCCATGTATTTTTCAACGAGAAAATGACCAAGCTGTGTAGCTGTTATGGTTTTCGCGTTATAGTGTTATACAGTAAACCTTCAGATGTTTTTCTGGTACAGGGGTATTTTTCCTCAGACGTTTGTTAAGATACTGGCTTTCTTCTTTCTAGTAGTTTGGCATGCTGAAATCCCAGGCCTCAACATTGTCGTTGAATCTCAGCATCCAACACA
>JAHWFP010011746.1:226-63312 GCA_023313725.1 Lithobius niger | reverse complement strand
TTAGTTGTGATGCCTCTGGATGCAGGCGACACTCCGTGGTCGGGGACAGGCCCCCCTTCGAGAGTTTGTCAACCAAGACGTTGAGACACCCGCAATGTGCCAGGGAATCAGGGTAATGTTCTTTTCGATGCACAGCCGGAAAACGTAGCTCACCTACACATAATAAGGAGCGCACTCCCCCCCCCCCCCAATCCTCTTGACATATGCCACTGTCGAAGTGTTGTCGCAGAGCAGTCACTGTGTTGTTCATCAGAAGATCTTGCCACAGAAGTTTGTCTGCAGTTCCAACACAATCATGTGCAGGCACTTCTCTTCTGCCCACCAGCCGGCCAACTGTTCTACCCCAAGTGATGCGCCCTATCCCACAGGGTAGGCATCCGTCATGAACAGCCAATCCGACACCGGCCTGTTGAATGGTACCAAGCAGCCCAGGTGTTCCTCTACCGTCCACCATAACGTTTCCACCACCGTGATGTGCCACAAGTGGATCTTGTTTTCGGGCACCACTCCTCCCGGAACCAATGGAGCGGATGTGCTCTCCACGCGCCCATCGGTAGCATTGACGCACACAAGTCCATCTGATCAATGACGTTCGACAGGTCCCTTGCCGAGAGCACGTTGTTGTGCAACAGGGACTTCACTGCCTCAGCTAGCGTGATCATTTGCCCCCTCGACGGGCGGATCAGAACTCCAGTAATCTGAATTCCATTTTAAGAAACTAGAATGTGTGAGCTGGTTCCAGGCGGGACTTCGACAAGTTCAGGCCCAGGCCACGGAGGAGGGCAATGCACCTTTCCGTGCCCTCCAGAAGACGTATCCGCTCCACGTTCACTAGCAGCCAATCGTCTAGGTAGGTGAAAGGTCTGATGCCCCACCGGTGCAACCTGCTCACTACCATGAGGTGCTGTACTAAAGCCAAATGGCTAGACCTTGAACTGGTGTACCAGCCTGAACAGATAGTGCACATGGAGGTAGGCGTCCTCCAAATCTATCGAGCACGTGTAGTCCCCCACTCTTAAGAATCTCTGAGGACCAAGTTACATTCTTGAAGTACTGGTTTAGCCGCTTCAAGTTGAAGACGAGATGTGACCCGCCACTGTTCTTGGGTACGACCCACGCTGCACCGAAGAAATCCGGGGTACCACATGGGGCCTCCTTCTGGATAAGTGACCGAACCTCCGTGACATATTCCGTCGACTCCTCCCAAAACCATGGGTATAGGACATTTAGTATGAACCTGTCGTCGGTGAATTCCCTCCAACGTTCACAATGACGCTGAAACCCACTAGGCCATGGAGCGAGGGGAGGGGGGGATGTTTGAATGTCAGTATCGCGGAGGGGGGAGTTTTCGGCCACAACGGTTTCACGGGATCTAGCCTTCTAGATGTTGGGGCTATCCTGACGGCGCACTTAGTTTACCCACCACTCCCCTGGTGACCAATCTGAGGGGGACGCGCGGCGTTCGGTTGCTAAATCTTACCGATCTCATATCGCCGGTGCCATTGTCAAAATGCTGGTTGTTGAAAAGATAGCTGGACTTGTGGATTGGTAGCAGGCGCAAATTTTTAACCGTATCGTTACAGTTACCCTCACCTGTCGCGTTGTCTTGTGTTTCTACTTGTTTTGCTTAGTAGCATTACTCATGCATAGTTTGTCAATCTCAGTTTAGTTCCTTCCCAGCAAACATATTCATGCAATATTTCAGCAATTATCCATATGATTTACATCAAGAATCTGATCATGTTATACGCTATTTTACCACTATTGCACACAACCATTACTGAAGATTCGGCGACAAATTTTTTTTCATGGAAAATTATGACTTGGCTGGTATTGGCTAGGGCTGGTACTTTCCAGTTTTTTAGTTATCCGTTTAACCGGTTTTTTTTCCGGTCGGTTACACGAAAACCGTTTTTCCGTTTTCAGCAAAAAATACAGCCAAAAAATTTCACCCCTGTGTAATACATTATTAAAAAACAAAGCAGTAAAAATAAATATGAGTTAGGCCTTGGTAAGACAAGCACAATTATTGGCTACATGTTGCATTTTGGGATTTAAACTAGAAGAAAGTTGACGTTGATAAATTTAAGTACTTACTTTATCAAGAATTTTGACTTTATGTAGCTTAAAAATTTTTACAAGATGGCTTAGGACTATTTACGACAACGTTAGCCAAAAACAAAACAACAAAATTTAACAACGTTTTCGTTAATGTTCTATTCATTTCAAATTATGAGCCAGAAAAATTAGCATGTTTGCGTTTTCGGGTAGCAACGCATTTCGTTTACGTGTTATGACGTCGCTTCCCTGCCGTTCGCGCTACGTATAGACGAGTCCACTTCTCCATGACGCGGGGAGGGCAGATGCTGGTCAGCTTGTCTCTGCCTCGTGTACGCGCTGGCAATCAGCAGTTTCTTTCGAAGAAAGTAATCAGCTTCGATGGGACAACAAACCCATGCGGATTATTTGTAAATAAGCTGCCCCCTACCCACCCCGGTTTTCTACTTTCACTGATTTTTACTGATTGGATTAGTAAATTGGATTGGATTGATTTGATTGGATTGGCTATTTTTGGCTCGTTCACCGCGGGTTTTGAATGGTGCCCGCAGCAAACGTTTTTCGGATTTGGGTTTTATAATCCGTGTAACCGAACGTGGAACTGTTTCCGGTTAACCGTGTAACCGATCCCAGCCCTAGTATTGGCTACTAAAAACACGTTCTCAGTACACAGCTGACAAATGACATGCTTGAATATGAACCCCCCCTTCCCACACACTTACCGAGGGAGGTACCGCTAAGCGGCGGGGCGAGATGGAGGGTGGGGGGAGACTTTTTACACAGGATTTAAATGACTTCCGCAATTCGCATGTTTATACTTTTTTAGTCATCTATTCCTACCTTTTAGTTTTCTTTGGTCTTGCATATCGGCAACCATGGTTTTGCACTCGTCGAATTTTTCTTTATACTTCTTTGCGTCTGTAACATAGAAGTTGGCTTCAGAAAATTTTCTGATGTCAGTTTTCCCATAAGAATCGTACGATACTAGTTACAATATATTTAACAGGGCAAAATGGTCGGCTACCACTTTTTACCGATCCTGATACAACAAATTTACAATTACTGTAAAATAAACAGTAAAGGGGGGGGGGGTGCAGGGAACCACCGCTAGACAAGTTTAACATGGTCGTATTTGAGACAAGATTTTTTTAAGTAGGACCACACTTTTTTTGAACATTTTAAAAAATTTGTAACTTGTTCCAAAATAAAGGCCTACGCAACATCGTAATAATCTCCACTGAGACATGAAATATATAAGCATTCTCTTCAGCAAAACTCCACATCTCTCTATTTTAACAGTATAGCCGTTAGGAAGGGAGTAGAGGGTGTAAAAAGGAGTAAAAAACAGAATATATCGCTACTATGCTATTTTTTTATCCTCTACTCACATTTGATGTTTAGTTTTTCCTAAATAGCCTAATTCCAAAGTCGTTTGAGATAGTCTAGAACAGGGGTCTCCAATCTACGGCCCGGGGGCCAGATGCGGCCCGCAAAGCACTTTTATTCGGCCCGCGCTTTATTTTCAATAAATGCGTTTTTTCAGTCGTTTATCCTTTTAAAGGAATATTTTCCTTTCCTCTGAGTGAAGCGAAGGTTACGTCCTCGAAATTAGATAGATCTCGACTTTGTTCAGGAATGGCTAATGAGCATCTGCATGCACAACTTAGCATTGCAGCTTCCACTTTTAAATCTCAACATCGATAAACTACCAACAGTAAGGTGGAAAAATACTGTGATTTTAATTTACAAAAACACACCGTAACCTTGTTTGGAATTGGGCCAAGGTCACTCCTCACTATCCCTGGGGTGGGGGGGGGGGGGGGTGAATACCACTGCAGAAACCCATATATAACCAGATGAGAAAAAATCCGGCCCGCAAAAGATAAGCAACTGTGCTACATGGCCCTCGGTTTGAAAAGTTTGGGGATCCCTGGTCTAGAAGAGTAGGGCCTGAACAATAGGAAAGTTCGTTTCAAGCAGGTTAAAATCAGTGGCTTGCACAGGATTGGGGGGGGGGGGGGCGAAGAAAACCGGGCGGGGGTACCCCTGCCCTTTCCGAAAAAAAGCCTTTTTTTTTTTACTGTTTTTGTAAAGAAAAAATGTCGTATTTTGGTTTTCTGATCCGATAAACGCTGCAACCAGAGAAAGGGCCTAGAGCTAGAGGCATAAAAAGGGCAGAACGAAGGTAAGGAAAGGGGCATAAAATGGTAAAAAAGAGAAGCTTAAAAAAAGGTAAAAAAAAACTGACGACCAAAAAAAAAAAAAAAAAGGTCTCCAGAAACAATACCTCAGCATGCCTTTTTACTTTGCCCTCTCGGTGGTCTGTGCACACTACTGGTTAAAATGGTCTATTGCAATGTTAAAATCGGTCACAATTTCGCGAAAGTACGAATTAAATTTTTGTTGTAAGACCCAAGATCAACATAAATTTCGACCCGCGATGATTTAAGGAAAAAAGGGCAGTGGCAGTGTCCACTATAACGTACCCAACGGAATGATTTTATTAGCAGTACATGAAAAGCTGCTGCACGCAATTGTAGCTCATTACCTTTCCGAATATTTTCTCATTGTCGACGCTCTAAAAACTGGAAATAACCAAATGTGTGACGAAACCGTTCTATCGGAGCAGGCTCAGGTTCTCATTCATTGTATCGAGAAACGAAATTACAAACAGCTAGTACTAAATTTAAACGGTGGAAACATAATAGTAGGCTAAGCACTTATCCAACAATTTATGCTTGGATGTTGACGGTAGACTTGTGAAAATGAAACCGTCGCGAGAAACCGGAAGTGATGCTTTTCAACGTGCACGCGCAGAACGCCTCGTTACTTAGAAAACAAGTCAGGGACCGAGTACACCAATGAAGTTCTGCCTTACGTATTGAACTTAAATATTATGCGTTATTTTATTAATTTACACTTAAATTTACAAACAAAATAAGCATGGCTGAAAAAAGTAGGGAACTGTACATCTGAAAACCGGAAAAAAGTAGGAAAATAAGGAATTAGAAAAAAAAAGTAGGAACTCTACGACCCCTGATAATTAAACGGACTTAACATTTCTCGGACAAAAATGAGGTTCCTATCCCCCAGACTTCTAATCTATACCTTGCTTGTGCCAGAAATAAGGCACAACTTCTATGTTTCACCATGAAGTACAACGTCGTGAATGAATACAAAAGTAACATTTTTCACGCTAAATCATTGTCCAGAAAGCATTAGTATGTATGTTGTCCCCCTTTTTACCCGACAAGATGTGATCTATGGTTTCCTATCTAGTCTTGTGATGCTATCTATGTACGAGAAACCCATCGTCAGCTGCACGTTAGGCTCTGGAACAAACCAATGGTGTCTTCAAGTGTGACCAGGTGAACGATATTGCTATGCATGCAAAGAAAATTCATCAGTTGCCTGGGACAAGACCTCAGTTCTACTTAAATCCAATGACAACCACCTTAGGGCATTTAGAGTCACTCGTCATCAAAAGGTTTGAGAGGAATTTTCCTCTCATTAACCTAGCATCCCCCAGCTACACTAACATCAACCTGCTTGTCAGGCCTAACTTGGCTCTGCCCTGGACAGAGGGGGCAATCCAGATCAGCCGCAGTGTCAGGTGTCCCGTTGACGTGCGCGAGTGTTCAAATTTGGATTTGAAAAGCGATGTTGTGATGTGAACTTTTTTCATAGTTTTTGTAGGGAATTCTGAAGTAGATACGCGGTCTCCGTTGGGCAGTGGTTGGCATTGAATTAATTGTTCACCAAAACTAAGGAACAAATGAAAAATTGTTTTACGTTAGAGCACAGGTGTGACTGACAAGCGTCTGACTGAAAAACAAATCTGGTTGTTCGGTTCCGTTAGCACAAAACATTACAGTACTTACTCTCAGCATTGGCAAATCTAATGGCCAACAGTTCTTGCTTGGGTTCTTCGTCCGCAAAATCGGCAGGAACGCTCCAAACCCAAGCTCTGTCGCTGCCGCAATTTGGTTTCAGCTCCATCCATGGTGTAACTAACAAAAGTACAGTACACACATTACTAACTATTCTCCGTAACATTACATTTATTTTTTGAACCTGCTAAGTCTCACTTTTGTTTTTAAGTGGCAGTACTATTTTTTTTCTCACTAACCCTACAGTAAATCGCCTATTAACCTACCAACCCACCACAAATATAAGGGCAGAAATTGTGTAGTAGCATTGTCCTCCCTCCCTTCAATCTTCATTTATCTGCTAGAAACTGACTGAAACATCAGAAGTTTTATCCCCTTAAATTGTGGTTTTCCAGCAGAAAAATAACTAAAAGCTTCATACATTGAACAAAATCAAGTTTTAACCCAATGCAATTTACGGGAACAAGTCGGCAATTAAGTCTATGTGGTAAATCACTAAGTGCGTGAACTTGATTCAATCTAGCGAAAACACAATGCTTCTTTTCTCCATTTACTAATGAATTTAATTTATACATTGTTCCTCCTCCAAATTCCAACGTAATTCACAGTTTAAACAAATTATGAAAACAAATCTTCCAAACACCTAGTGCAATTCACAATGTAAGGATGATTGGGCAAGGCTAATGGCTCCAGGAACTTGCATAAATTTCAGTTAGCCTTGCAGACAGTGACTATCTAGGAATTGGGCCGTGAAAAGAAATATGTTGGTTCTAGGGCATTTACATTCAAAAAGCAACTAGGCTTATTATTAACAGAGCTGCAAGTGATTAGCTTAACAAAGAGTACAATTATTGAATTCCAAGTCGGGCTAAATATTCAAAATCAAATTGACGAAGCAGGGAGAGATGAACTATGTAGCTCTTATTACCATGATCAAATGAACAAAATTTAGAGTTTATTTCACTTCACAAAAGGCAATAAATTAGGGATCGACCGGACTGCCTACAGCAGTGGTTCCTTGAGCAGCCGGTGCCAGTTCCAGATCCATTTACCGGTGTTGTTTATAACCACCTTTTGGTAATAGTAATCTAAGTAAACAGTTTAAGAACCATGTCAAACTTTTTCACAAAACACTTATTTTCATTGCACAAGAAACGTAGGCTACATTGTTAGTTAAAGATATTTTGATTCGATTCATGAAATATATAAGTGGTCTTCAAATAGTACCATAAAGCTTAAAGTTCTAAAACTTCAACACACGAGGTTCATAAACGTGCAAAAGGAACCATTTTTCTGAATACAAAATCCATTTCAGATTCCAAAAAAGTGCGTCCTATTTTTCGAAATGGTCGACATTCTTTCGGTTGCACTTACCGATGATGCACCGAACAAAAGCTGACAATTTTTTTTCAAAGTTTTATTTTAAAACTTGCGAAAATAGATCCACTTTTTGGAATCAGTAATGGATTTTGGATTCAGACAAATTTTCATGTTGTGCATTTTTTTTGGACAACTCTTTAGTCTACATTACGATTTTGTAGGCCTTGTTAGAAGGCTGAATTAGGCTAATTAATAATTGGGATTTTTTAATATTTTGATTTTCAATAATTTTGCTAAGATACACATTTCTAGGCTAGTTGTGGTATCACATTAAAAATACCGTAGTGGTGTACTCTGAAAGCTCCTATTACTGTATCGAAAGAATGTCAGTTCAGTTCAACCTTGCATGGGGTCAACACTAGCTCAATATTGTGCTTCCGCATTGAGACAAAGCACAAAGGCTGGTGTACGCGAACGTATGAACTGACTGGCGTCCCATACAATCGAAGTACCGCACATAAAAAATTATTAAATTTATTTAATCTCAATCAAGTCAAACTAATGAATTAAGGAAGGAAAATATATTTAATTATTTATAATTTTATTTGGCATCAGTTGTGTTCCGGTTGAATGTTAAATGGATGGCGCATTAGCTGCAGATTGAAACCAATATGGCGGCGCTGTCCTTTCACCCACGCCGGTACCGCAGCTCTGTCAATACGAAGCAGCAAACTAATTATTCTCAGTTGAAGGGGTAAATCAACACAAATTCATATTCAAAATAAAGTTTATTGCGAACTTAGGATTTATTAAGAAGCTACTTTAAATTTTTTAGGAACAACATCGCGCATTGATCGCAGCGATAATTGCCGGTCGTACGACCGGTAGCCGAAAGTTGGAGTCGGTCCGGTCGTGGCCGGTATACCCAAAACCGGCCGGTCGAAAAGATCTGAACCTGGTCCGGTCGATCCCTACAATAAATGCATCCATCCCTTTCTTGAAATATTTATGCTCCCACTATTTTTCACAGCTGCAGGTCACCTATTTAGTCAGCCACCACTCCACGACCAAAATAGTATTTTGCTACAGTTATGTTTTTTCACAGCTAACTGAATTGTTTTTCCTCGTAATAGTAATAAATTTAGCTTGCACTAGCAAATAAAAAGGGATTACCAGGAGACAATTTTACCACCAGGCAGAGCTCGAGAACCAACTAATTTTGTTTCCGTGGCATTAAGTTGGAACTGGGAGGAACAAAAAGGAATAAAACCACCGAGGGTTTACGGTGGTTATTAGAATATATTTCAACAAACTCGTGTTAAACTTCATTTTACGTGGTAACGAGAGTTTGTTGAACAAATTTGGAGGGACAATCTAATAAACTTGAATTAGTATATGAACGAGAATAAAGGCACTGTGTTAATACTAGATTGAACCAAGATTGCTTAAGCTAAAAAGCAGACTTTTCAGCAATGGAGTTTGGCGTAAACACCCTTCTCAGACAGAAGATTCAAAAAAATGAATCTGACTCTTTACCCCCCCCATCCCATCAAATTAATTTTAACCGCCCATGATATTTAACCCTTTCGTGTCACACCATTTTTAAATTTTATTGTTCCTTGAGAAAATGATGGCCAAAACTAGGCTGCTATAAACATGTTGCGCACCTTAGTAAAACAAGTAAGCAGTCCATGGGTGTAATAAATTGCACACGTAATAACTAAATTATAAATTATTGTACATTTGGGACCATCATATTATGTTTTCATAACTAAAAAAAATAGTGAAGTTCGACTATGTAAATGCGCTAACGAAAATACTCAACTTGCAGTACAACATCAGGGGTCAAAATATACGGATGCACAGGGGCAAATTGCACTCCAGAATACCATTGAAAATGGTAGCAGTTTTTACTCTGAAGATTCATTACGATTACGAAAACAAAGTTCAGCAGAGAAAATACGCACAATTTCAGAAAGAAAAGAATACTATTACCAGTATTCCTTGCGAATTTTTGACAGACAGGGAACGTCTGTCTTCATCAGCACTACTACAAACTTGAAAACTGCCTTCTAAATTTTCCTCGTTTTTGAACACGGCGTTCCGATATGGCGTGGCCTTAGATATTCGTTAGGCTTACGGTCCCACTGGTCTGTAAGCATACTTGAAAATTCTGCTCTTAGGAGAAAATGGATTCCCGGGTTTGAAGGGCCCTGTGTGTTCATAAGGAGTGCTTTTCTTCACAAATGGTGTTGGATTGTGAGTGACTCCAGTCCTCTCAGATGCCTGTCAAAGGGAACTTGATTTTAGCAGAGTGGCTGTTGTCTCCCATCCTATCTTATGTTTTGTTTCCTTGTGATGGGTAGCTATGCTGTTTGCAAGAGTAAAACAGCATATGGCAGACATGCAAAATGGACTGAAAGAAAACGGCATAGCTACCCATCACAAGGAAACAAAACATACGATAGGATGGGAGACAACAGCCACTCTGCTAAAATCAAGTTCCCTTTGACAGGCATCTGAGAGGACTGGAGTCACTCACAATCCAACACCATTTGTGAAGAAAAGCACTCCTTATGAACACACAGGGCCCTTCAAACCCGGGAATCCATTTTCTCCTAAGAGCAGAATTTTCAAGTATGCTTACAGACCAGTGGGACCGTAAGCCTAACGAATATCTAAGGCCACGCCATATCGGAACGCCGTGTTCAAAAACGAGGAAAATTTAGAAGGCAGTTTTCAAGTTTGTAGTAGTGCTGATGAAGACAGACGTTCCCTGTCTGTCAAAAATTCGCAAGGAATACTGGTAATAGTATTCTTTCTTACTGAAATTGTGCCTATTTTCTCTCCTGAACTTTGTTTTCGTAATCTTAAGATGAATCTTCAGAGTAAAAACCGCTAAAAAATTTTCAATGGTATTCTGCTATTAAGTAATTTGTGTGATCATACTAATGAACAATCAACATGTCGTAAGCCACAGTACAGGTGACTTTTAGACCGCCCGTTCACAACTAAATCATGTCACACAAACATTCAGCCAACTGCACACGCACTCAATAATAAATTAGGTCTGCGCAGCTGCTATACAGAAAATGGCTTTAGGTCCCAGCCCTGGACCAAATTTAACAAAATTAAGATAAATTTGTCAATTTTAAGTTATTTAATTTCATGTGTTTGGTGTTGCTGTAAATAAACGGAATTAAATTAAAACACACAAGAACCATGAAATATAATTTTCCTAACATCTTAGAAAAATGCAACCATCATACTTTGAATGTTCTGTAACTACAGTAAAAAATTTGTTAACGCTCAAACTCAAAGTTAAAAAATACTCATCAGAATTTTGTGAATTTTCGATAGGCATTTCGCTCGTAGCCCAACGGAGCACCGCATTTTTTCCCAAATATTCCTCGATCAGCTACCACAACAGTGATGTAGATAACCGAAGAAGCACGTTTATTTAAGCCTGAAGAAGACAGGAGCACCATATTTTACACCTGTATGAACAAAACGTCTATCGAAAATTTGCAAAATACTGATTAGTATTTTTTAACTTGAGTTTGAGCCTTTACGGTAATTTCCCAGCATCATTACTTATTATGAAAACAGGCTCTGCCGAATGTTTATTTTTTAAATCTTGAAACCATTGTAGTTATAAAAAAATGCTTATTTTTAAAAACTCGGCAAAACGTACAGTGTACATACATTTCACAGCAGATTTTTGATAAACAATTTGGTACACTTAATGTTGTTTGGATAAAGTTACCCGTCTGTTGTCATCAGGCTGTTAGCGCTATCAGAAGTATAACTTTCACATTCGATTGTTTGCCAACTGCAGTACATTTCAAACTTCCCGGGAAGACAATCAGTAAAGACATGTAATATACGCGAAATTTTTTTAACCAGTTCTGCAACAATTTCTGCTGTAACTTGAACCAAATTCCGCTATTTTTTTTAACCATTTCTGCGACAACCTTCTGCTGCCAATTGAACCAAATTCCAAATTTTTTTTTTTAGCATTTCTGCGGTGTTATTCCGCGAGCAAGAAAACTTGCATCACACTGCATTAAAAAAAAATTCCGTTCATGCATCAGCGTTTTCAGTGTTTCACCAAACCCCTCTTAGCCTATAACCATCATCAGCCCTTCGTTCCATTCACATGCTCCCCTCTAAACGAATGTAAGGGCCTTCCAAAGGCATGTCACAACTAAAATTTTGTTGCACATTTTTGATAGGTTTTTCTTAGGATCTAAAGAAAAACTTTTATCAGATTCGCAAGATTTGCACTTGCGACCTGAAGTTCGACAACGAACCCAGCGCTAACCAAACTTTCAACTTACAGTACTCAGAATGATAACATCCACTGGATATTCTACCGAACAGCGCCTGTTATTAATTCCGAAATCATTATGTTATGTTTTATTACCGTAAAAATAGTTTAAAGTTGCTTTATTCCGTCAATATTCACGATCGTTTAAAAATCACTCCCAAAGCTTCGTCCTATGCCATTATGACCGGCTACCCGCAAAGCAACGCGCTCGTGCTAGCACCAATGGATGCGACCTTCACTCACTTCGTGTGACGTCACGTGTGAACAGCTGAAAAGTCACGTGCTGTGAACAAACCAATCAGCGCTCGCGATAGCGAAGAGCTTGAACAAAGGCCGTTGAAACAGCACATTTCATTCGAGGAATACAGGCAGTTACGAGGATGTTGATGACGTCATTTGTCGCGTGCTAGAAAATAGGGATTCCCTTTTCACGAACGCGACCAAGGTAGCGGCCATACATTGCGTCATTCTGGAGATATAATCGTTTGAACCAAGGGCTATTTTCAGCAAACTAACGCAATTTCACGTCAATTTTGGCGACGATGCTAACAATGATGAAGGTAATAAAAAGATGATACTGAATTACAGTAACTGAAAATACACGTTCCAAAATACCTAATTCAATCGGAATTACACCTCCGATGTAGGCACGGTTTCGATTTCCGTTATTGATCGTAAATTGAGGCAGAAGTTTCGATGCTCGTTGGGAATGTGACTAAAATTTCTCTGTTTGATGGTAGTATTTTTTTAAAGCTGATTTCTGCGATTTTCCGCGGGTTTTCTTAATTTCCGCGAACTCTGCGGCTCATTTTTTGGAATCTGCAGACTACCACTAGTTCACAACTCAAAGAATTTTTTAATAGGGTTAATTTTTAAAATACCTGCGGAGTACGCGAAAAAAAATGCGATCGCGGAATGTACTTGTCCTTAACAATCAGTTAGCACACAATCGACTGCAAAACAGCTCAAACAGAGCCTGATGAAGACTCAAGACAAACATCAAGTGACCAAATTCACTATGAAAACTTACATTTTGCAGAACTTTGACGATTCCTAAATATTAACAATTTACTTACTGTAATGGTTGGCGCAAACTTTTAGCGTTTTGTCCCTTCTCATTAAAACCCGCACAGTGGCGTTGCCTGTGTTACGCAACAGTTTTACATCGCCTGTCCCCCGCTCCTTCCACTCGGGCGGATTTTCAGTTGCTGCATAACGAAACAATTTAGCTCGCCTGTAAATACACAACAGGTGTCAATTCAGTTACTGTAGTGCTATTCACACAAAAAAAAAAAAAAAAACGGAACCCTGTTACAAACATTAACTGGAAATTACAAGCCACTGAGTATGCTTGCAAATTAGGGTTTGTGAGGAATGTTTGAAGCAATGAGGGCAAAAGAAACACAGAATTACCAGCACAGTATAAAGGGAAAAAGTCTTACTTACACCACACTTACATTTCAATATCAGCACTGTACTCAGTTTTCCTAGTTATTCCAATAATTGTACAAATTCCGGCAAACTAAATACGTACACCAAAAAGCAACGAATTGGGGACTAGTCTGGTGGTAGGGATGGGCGATATTGCAATATTATCACAATATACAATACATCATGCGATAGTGTTATCACAATGATTTTCGTGTTTCGCGATCATCGCAGCTTTGAGCTCATTTCGCTGTTTCCCATCGTTCTCGACACTGACCAATTTTGACGTTAAAATACACCATTTTAATCGGTTTTTATGCCAGCTTTCCAGTGGTGCAAACCAAAAGTCTCTAGTTGCAACCGTTCCGTAGTTATTTCTAATAAACCATCTAATGTACATTTTTCAACAAATGTGGCCTCCAAATGGATAGGAAAAATTGCTACTCACTGCTGATTTTAACAGGACTAATGTTACAACATGAAGTGCTTGTCTGTTGATTAATTAATATCAACATTTACACATCTTAACCAGTCACTTATCTGTGCAGAATATGTTCGGATTGCGTACACTGGTTTTTTTTTTTAGGTAATGTCTTTTTAGTGGGTATGGCTTATCTGGCGAGTGCGGCTTGTATGGCATTTCAAATACTTAAAACATTTGAAAGTACTTAAATATATTGAATAAATAAGAATAATTTTTTTTATAATTTTATATTAACACGACACTAACTAGGCATATTATGTATGTACATTTAGGCCTAGTCGAAGGATTACTAGGCCTAAACATGTATAGTAAGTAAACTTACTGTAGGAATAGAGCTGTTATGACCAATGGATCAAATTAAGACGGCTTGGCCTACACGTTGAGAAATATCGCGTATCAAGGTGCTGCAATAATCGCGTAGTCGAAATTTCATTATCGCCCATCCCTATCTGGTAGAGGGGAAATTAGGATTAAAAAAAGTTTGAATGTTTGAAGTGTATGATCAGAACGAACAATCAACATTAGTGAAGTCACAGTACAGGCGACTTCAGACCGCCCGTTCACGTAGTCATCATTTCATACACAGCAACCAATACAATCCACAAGTTAAATCCACAAAATAAAAAATTAACTTGTTCTTTAATGAGAAAAAAGTGATAAATTTTTATTATTCTAAAATTCTTATCCTCAGTAACGTGTGCTAAATGCCTTTCAATACCCGAAATAAAATCATTTCATCTATTACCTCGATCTAGACTGGTCTTGGTTAGCTTCCGTTACGAGCACTGCACTCTCATTCAATATAATGATAATACAAAGAGAGCAGCCATTTTCTCATATCGGCTCACTCGCATAATTCCACTGAGGTGTTACCAGATTAGGATTCAATTTTGTCAAAATGTATCTTACACTTTCACAGCTGAATGCCCCATTTAAAAACAGACTATAGATGGCGATGGGACACTTTTGGGCTAACCGACGAGTTGCATCATGACTCGTTGGAGCAGCACTTACAAAATTTAAATCATAAATCGTCTAACAACAACCCACTTTTTCCAAATTCCAACTTACAGTCTAAGCAGCTCTTCTTCATCTTCTTCCAATGTCTTTGTTTCTATTTCAGGCAACCGTATAACTGGTTCAAAATGGACATCTGGACTGGTCAACACTTCATCCTACAAAGCGTAACGTTACGTTGTTAGTTAAGCAGCAACACTAACTTACAGAAGTTTGTCTATGCTAGTTAGTTACGTCTACCAATATTTGAACGTGTATGATCAGAACGAACAATCAACATTAGTGAAGTCACAGTACAGGCGACTTCAGACCGCCCGTTCACGTAGTCATCATTTCATACACACCAATTACAAATTGAGAACTTTAGTTTCTGGAATGTCAGCCGCGAAAGAACGATCCATTGCACTTAAAGCCAAGTTTGTTAACCATTAATGACCAACTCTCTCCAATGTCGGTTGCCACTCGCCATTTGGCGAGTCGATATCAACAGTTGGCGACTTGGATTTTAGCCTTACTCGCCAAAATGGCGACTAGCTAGAGTAGGGCTGGGATCGGCAGGGTTCGTACCGTTTCGACTGAATGGATTTCAAGGACTTGAAAGGACTTTTTTCAAGGACCTGTAAGGACTTTTAAGTACCAAGCGTCAAGTACATAGAACACCAATGAGAAGTTCTGCTACCCACTTGTGTAAAATTTCGTTTCTCATGAATCAAATAGTAAAAGGACACCATTATAGGTCTAATTTCGTATAACAGAGTTATTTTCGGTTGGGTTATATTGAAAATTGTCTCCAATTTCAAGGTATATACCAGATAACGACACAAGAGTCCTGAACGTTACTACATAATGTGCAGACAAAAAGAGAGGATGCATTGAATGAGACTGAGGCAAGCTTGCTCACCCAACTATGCCTTCTAATAAAGAGCGCCTAATTCAGTACATTTCAGTACGTACGTAATGCCCACTTTATACTTTTCCATGTTAAACACTTTGACAATCTTGGCCGGACCAAACGTCCTTACAGTAACACCAAATTAATGTCTCGTGTTGACTGCATCACTGCCATAAAAAACGAGGACAAGCTAACCTGAAAAAAAAACTTCTTATTAAAGGATTACAACGAGAGCTTGGTAGGTACTGTATACGTAATATCAAGAGTGAGATAGGTGAGAACCACCTATCTCACTCTTGGTAATATTAACTTTTCACACTGCTACCGTGATATTAACGGTTTCCAAGACTTCTAAATAAAACTGCCAACCACTTTATGAATGCAGCCGTGAAGAAGTTAGGGGTTCAGCATCCAACTGATCATAAGAAAATAAATTTGAAATGATGTATAAACAAAAGCAGCCAGCAGAGGCCTTATTCAATTGGTATAGAAATTAAAAGAAGGACTTGCAAGGACTAAGTGCTGAATTTTCAATTTTTTAAGGACTTGTAAGGCCTTACAAATGGTAAAATGAAAAATAAGGACTTATAAGGTTTGTAAGCACTGGTACGAACCCTGGATCGGTTACATGGTTAACCGGAAACCGTTCCACGTTCGGTTACACGGATTATAAAACCCATATCCGAAAAACGTTTGATGCGGACACCATTCAAAACCCGCGGTGAACGAGCCAAAAATAGCTAAGTGGCATCATTTAGGCCCACTAATCCAAACACTCAAAATCAGTGAAAGTAGAAAACCGGAGTGGGTAGGGAGCAGCTTATTTACAAATAATCCGCGTGGGCTTGTTGTCCTATCGAAGCTGCTTACTTTCTTTGAAACAAACTGCTGATCGTCAGCGCGTACACGATGCAGTTAATTACAAGCTGGCCAGCATCTGCCCTCCCCGTGTCGTGGAGAAGTGGACTCGTCTATACGTAGCGCGGCAGGGAAGCGGCGTCATAACACGTAAACGAAATGCGTTGCTACCTGAAAACGCAAACATGGTAATTTTTCTGGCTCATAATTTGAAATGAATGGAACATAAATAACAAAAACGTTGTGTTAAATTTTGTTTTGTTTTTGGCTTACGTTGTCGTAAATAGGCCTAAGCCAACTTGTAGAAATTTTTAAGCTACATAAAGTCAAACTTCTTGATAAAGTAAATACTTAAATTTGAATAATATATTACGCATGTTTGAAATTTTGTTTGCCTTTTTTTTTTTTTTGCTGAAAACGTAAAAACGGTTTTCGTGTAACCGATTGAAAAAAAAAACGGTTAAAAACGGATAACTAAAAAACCGGAAAGTACCAGCCCTACTACAGAGTGTGTCACTAAAAAGGGGGTATCTCTGGAACCGTACAAGTTAGAGATGAACGGCTTGTGGCATTATGTTCATATTTATAAGGGCTATGTAACTGGATTTTCTGCATTAATACTGGAGTTTAAGAAAATTGCACAATTTTGTTAATGCATAAATTAGAGAAACCATGCATCGTACAAGTAGTACTGTATCTGGTCTGTAGCGAGTAGAAATTGTGAAATGGCGAGTTTTAAAGTGCTACTGGCCAAGTGGCGATCGCCACTAGATTGACATTCGAAAGGGTTGTTAATGAATTATCCAAGGTTGCCAACTTGTTTATTAATGGAGGGGGGAGGGGAAGAAAATTCCTTGGGTCAACTTCCGCAGAAGCTCCGAGCATGATGGCCGACCTATCTAGATTACGGCGCGTGAAGTTTAGAAAGGTTTAAGATTTTGATTGCGGTTTCTGGTGTTATGTGGTTAGGTTAGGTTAGGTAAATTTGGAAAAAACTGACCTTATTTTCGAGAAACAGCGACCTTAATTTACCCTTTACCCCAACGGAGATAGTACAACCAACGTATACAGATCTATGGTGGACGCGCTTGGAGCCGCCGTGGAAGTGGTTCCAATTCCTTTTAACTGAGGTTAGGTTAGGAACCGGCTTCGACATTTCACTTGAAGTAATGAACTGGTTGGGGTTTGGCGTTTCACTTGCCGGACTCTCATCCAGTTTCTTGCTTTCCTGCGTGGCGCCGTCTGCCGGCCACAAGATAACAATACATCACGGCCTACCACGCGTAGTGCTAACTTTGGACCTTCACCACGGCCAAACGGTGCGTTTGCGCCAAAAATGGAAGAGGAAAACATTATTCAGCAGGTAATTCTTAGTCCATTAAAAAAAAAAAAAAAAAAACCCGGACGGCAGCCCGTTTTCTTCCCACGTTTCCAGTTGTGATGAGGCATGCATGCACTAAGTATATGAAGTGCACCTTTGGACTAACCGTGGTACCCAAGGAGGCAGAGATCAGTCTAAAGTGAGAGCTTGTGATTGAGGTATGTGCATTCTTCCATCAGCATGCTTGCCGGCCTATCTAGATTCTCCTTTATATCAATGGGGACTACAACCTTCACGTATATAGATGGTGGATGAGCGTCACCGACATTTTAACGGCCCCTACCTCAGAACTCCCAATAACTGGGGGGTAGAGGGGGGGGGGAGAGAGAAAGCTACCCTACAGCGCCTTACTATCTATACACGTCCAAGCAAACATTCATGATTTCTAACCCATTTGTACAAAGGATAGTCCAGATAACCGGTAAGTATATAAGGTTTGTTGATGTTGTTTTACCAGCAATGCACGTAAATAACGGCCGATTTTCAAAAGTACAGGTTTGCCCTCTTTGCTTGCGTCGATGCTTCAACGAGTGATTATCATCCAGTTCGCCCAAGACAAGCAATGATAATCAAATGCAATGAACTTCATAGATCAACAAAGTGCGTAACTTACCGATCGACAAACAACTCATTCTTAAATACTATCTGGGTTTACTCATTTACTAGTGCGTAGGTTAGGTCTTAGCAACGCAGCATGCGAAGTGATGACAGACAAGTAGGCCTATTATCACGTAATATGAACATTTCTATTAACTTAACCCAACAACTGTAATTATTAACGTCTAGAACAATCTATATTCTTGCAATTTCGCCATTTCTTACCTTTTCATCGGCCATTCTGAGTAGGATGATGACCGATTGCAAGTCAGAACAAAGAAGAATGCAAAACCTCCACAATTTCCCGCTGCAGCCAGTGACGACAGCTGGCGGAGAAATCGGGAAACCAAAACTAACATATGTAAGGCCCGGTGAGATAAAGCTAAGGCATAGTCAGCGTTTGAATTTGTTATTGTTTTTCTTCTTTTTTGTAATCATGTAAATTTCAGTTTTCGAATTTCTTAAATATTCTGCGACTGTTTGCTTCAAAAACCACGTAATGCCGTATTGTACGCTTTGGATTACAAATAATTACAACAGGCATGTGAACTGTGAACTACGAAATTAAAAGCTCCATCAAAAAGAGAAAACAACAAAAAGGGTTAAATAAAAAATTTGTCGAGTCGGTTTTTGAAACAGTTAACCTAGTCAGCATTGACAATGTTTTGTGGGAGAGAGTTCCAAGGGTCCACCACTCGATGGGTAAGAAAGTGCTTTGTACTGTTGACTCTGGCTTGCGGTTTGAAGATCTTGTCGCTGTGTCCACGAGTGTTCACATTTGGGGAGAGATTCCAGAAGTCACTCCTGTTAGCATCATAATATCCCTTCATGGTTTTAAAGCATTCAATGAGATCTCCGCGTTTCCTTCTTTCCTCCAGTGTGGTAAGCTTCAGCAAGTTGAGTCGTTGCTTATACGTAATGGTTCTTGTACCCTCAAGCAAGGCGGGTGGCTCGGCGTTGCACATTCTCGATGGTCAGTTTATCCTTTATTAGATTTGAACTCCAAATAGAGCTATTATAGTCAAGAAGCGAACGAACGTAAGTCTTGTACACATGTGAAAACCTATCTGTGGGTATGCTCCCAAAGGTTCTTCTAAATAGCCCTATTAAACTATTAGCTTTCTTCGCCACCGCCTTGCACTGGGTGGTCTAAGAGCGATCACTGCTGACAAGAATACCCAGGTCCTTTTCAGATTCTTTTTCCAAGATAGTGACTTGATGAAGAGTATGGATGATGATTGAGTATTTTCAGTTACTTTAAATAAATATTGCTTTCGCCGCTCGTAAATGCTTATCCCTGTCGCGTGTTGTGTTATAGCAGAGCATACGGTCCCTTCCTAAACGACCTAACAGAGCGAACCAAACGCACCACTATTGGTGACAGTTTGGCACATTCCCTGCTAATATCCGTGTTGATGTGGCTTGATTGACGTCAACATCGTCAGCGACGAATCCGTTTCGTCAAAACTGTTAGCTCGCGCATGCTCAAACCTCCATCCCAGCAAACCACCTCTCTGAGATGGTTCGCAATTTGGCATTGCTCTTGCCTGGTCACATCTATTAGCCAATCCTGGTTAAATCCATTAGCTAGGTCTGGTCGCGGTGAAGGTATGACTTATCAATAAGCTGCTGAGCTCGTTGAGCTGTATTGTAGTTTAGGAAGGTACTGAACGGCTGACGCAACATCACTGCGCACGCGCGACGTCAAGTTTGGAGCCAAACTGTCTGTAACAGTGGTGCGTTCTGTTCGCTCTGTTCGGTGCTTTAGGAAGGTACTGATAGCCTACCACTTCTAAATAAATACAGATTTAGATGAATGGTCACACAAACAGTACCTTCCTAAACCACCGAACAGAGCGAACAGAACTAATCTTGACAGAACGCACCACTGTTAGAGACAGTTTGGCTCCAAACTTGACGTCGCGCGTGCGCAGTGATGTTGCGTCAGCCGTTCAGTACCTTCCTAAACTACAACACAGCTCAACAAACTCAGCAGAGTATTCCATACGTCCACGATTTGATCTTGATGCGTCATACCTTCACCGCGACCAGGCCTGGCTAATGGATTTGACCAGGATTAGGTAATAGATGTTACCAGGCGATAGCAATGCCAAATTGCGAACCATCTCATGGAGGTGGTTTGCTGGGGTGGAGGTTTGAGCATGCGCGAGCTAACAGTTTTGCCGGCAATGGTTTCATCACTCACGATGTTGACTGTGTCAATCAATCCGCATGAGCACGGATATTCGCAGGGAATAAGCCAAACTGTCACCAACAGTGGTTGCGTTTGGTTCGCTCTTTGGTCGTCTAGGAAGGTACCGCAAGTCAAAATTGAAAAAGATTCGTTGTGGCTCCTGAGGCGTACGTAGGAGCTCCTGTCACAGTTGGCCTCGTTCTGTAAAGATGTTTTACCTCATCGGGCTTTGTAAACAAACTATTTGCCGCATGGTCGGTGTGTGAGACTTGAGACTTGTGTTTTTGGCTACGTTTTACGTACAAGTAAGGATTTTTGTTAAAATGTGCATATGAAATGGAATTTTAAAATCACGTATAGCTTTACTTTAACGGACATGGCTTTGAGTTCACGTGGGGCAATTATTTATGCTTACTTCTTACATATGGTCCTACAGTAAAAAGTAAAAACTGTGTAAAGTTTATTTGTGACGTTTCCAGCACGGGCAACATTATTTTCGTGCAGAAGGTTTCGTCAGAGAAGTGCCCAGTGGGCACCCCACCTATGGACAATAGCAGTGTTAAAGAAGGATGTTCACCAATCCTTCTACCATAGATTAGAAAGTTAACTAGATATCACATGTTATCGGGGCCCTGGCGGTAGTTGCGGCTACTAACACCTCTGCTAATGATTGGCGTGCAAAGCAACATGAGCGGTATTAGTAGCTGCAGTTACCGCCAGGGCACCGTGTAGGCTTGGAAAAGGTAAGATGCAGTATCTAGTTAAAGTGGCACTATCATCGTTTGAAATGCGAACGAAAATACCCTGGCGCCTTCTAGCGGCAGTGATATTGTTAACCTGTACAGATTGCTCTCAGGTGCACGAGGACGAACCAAACTTTTACTCAATAATTAAGGAGGTCGTGGCTTGTTTGTTTCGTTAAAAAAAATGCTGTTGTGCATTCCTTCGCTTGGTGCAAGCAAGTGCTAGATAGCGCTAGATGTTGCCAGACTCTGCCTACTTTCAATCGGTGATCGTGCCGCTTTAACTTTCAACCGTATGGTACTACTCCACCATGTCGTTAGAAATCATTTCAATAAAACATACGCCTTTGTCCGAAAATGTGATAGGCAGTGTGCTCGAAAATATGTAATATGATTTAGACGGTTGTTACCCTGTGCCCTATCGCTCTGTTCTTTGTAAATGTGTTGTTTGTCGTGCCCATGCTGTTGTATTGTGTGTGGTTTGAGCCCTTGGTACATATATATAACAGTTGGTGCTGCTTGTCATATGAAGTGTACGTAAAATAAACAATTTTTTGCCCCACCCGTAACAGGTATTATGGGATTTACGGCAAAAATCGTAAGAAAAACAGGAAAAAAATGTGCAAAGTTCTGCAAAACCTAAGGTTGTCAGGTTTAATGTTCTCAGGCAGGTTCAAGATTGTTTCCCCTTTTTCTAAGTTATATAGCATCAGACGACGTTCAAGTCGCTGTCCGTCCAGTGTCGTCCATTCAAGAACACTCAGTAAGTTTGTAACACAGGTTGTCTGTCTCCAAGCCTTGCACACCATCCTTTGAACATCTTCCAACCGTCTTTAGTCAGTAATGTTAGGATACCAAGCTGTGCTAGCATACATAAGGTATGATATTTTCCGAGACTTTATGTCCAACTTGATTCACACTCATCTTCACCAAGTTAAGATATTAGATCTTTTAAAACTCGATCTCATGATATCTTGCAAATTTTCGACAGCTTTAGCAAGTTTGGTGGTATAACTGCTTCAGATCTGTATTCCTTGGGCACTAAGTTTCAGTCCGTTCTCCGTCTCCAACTACGTCTTCGTTTTGTGTTTTGAAAAACGGCGTCTTTTGTAGCCTCTCGTATTTACGATGTTGCTCGTTTTAATGTGTTTCTAGGTGAGCGTTAACCTCTCTGCTTATTAATGGCTAATGGTGGGATTTGATGGCTCTTGTAAATTCATTAACTTCTTGTGCTTTCTGGTGTGCTCAACAATAGCAAGGGACTCTAGTCCTCGTAGATGTGTGTCACTTCTGTTGTTAGAAATTAGGAGCGTCTCGGTATTTTCCCAGTCAGTCGGATGCTTCGTCTCCATGCAGTGGGTGGCTATGCTGCTGGTTTCAACTTTGTTTCGTACGGCCGCAGGGTGTTGTTTTACTCTCGTATGGATCCCTTTTCTGGTTTCTCCTATGTATGTTGCTTCACACCCACTGCATGGGATCCTATACACTACTTCTCTTGTATTTGGGACTTCCTTCAGCATTCCCTGAATGTCTTCTGGTTCACATTCTTGGAGCTGTGCTTGTCGATTTCTCGTACTCCTGTTGTTGCAGTCTTTCATTTTGTTTTCGGCCCATCAGCTGTTCCTTCAGTTTCTTTCCATTCTTTAGGTAAGTGTTAATTCCACGCGCTCTCAGGACTCGCTGTATGCCACTGCTGACTCCTTTCAGGTAAGGGATCCATACGAGAGTAAAACAACACCATGCGGACCTACGAAACAAAGTTGAAACCAGCAGCATAGCCACCCACTGCATGGAGACGAAGCATCCGATTGACTGGAAAAATACAGAGACGATCCTAATTTCACAACAGTAGTGACGCACATCTACGAGGAGTCCCTTGCTATTGTTGAGCACACCAGAAAGCACAAGAAGTTAATGAATTTACAAGGGCCATAAAATCCCACCATTAGCCATTTAATAAGCAGAGAGGTTAGCGCTCACCTAGAAACGCATTGGAACGAGCAACATCGTAAATACGAGAGGCTACGGAAGGCGCCGTTTTTCAAAACACAAAACGAAGACGTAGTTGGAGACGGAGAACGGTCTGAAACTTAGTGCCCAAGGAATACAGATGTGAAGCAGTTATACCACCAAACTTGCTAAAGCTGTCGAAAATTCGCAAGCTATTGTGAGATCGAGTTATAAAAGATCTAATATCTTAAATTGGTGAAGATGAGTGTGAATCAAGTTGGACATAAAGTCTCGGAAAATTTTGTAATTTTTCACCGTAAAGGACTCCCATCATTTGTTTACTGAAATAAGGTACGATCTAACAAGTCAGTGGCAAGTGTTATATGACAGATCGAGATAGCGTAGCAGTCTAATGCATTGGTGGACCAATCCAAAAACCTGTTTTGAATTCCAAGACTCTTGATCGGATGTAGACGATCATTGTATTTTTTCTCCATTTTTGCTGCTCACTTGTCTGTAACAATGGTGGCTTATTGCGTTTCTTATCTAGACACACGCTAGTGTGCCGCGCCAAGTCAGGCAACAAACATCACATCAATTCAATTGTCGAGGTTGTAAACCATTGTAGCGCGACGCCATAGCGTCAGTGTCTTATATCCTGATGCATAGTTGGGCACAATTCAGGAACTTGGGGGGAAAAACAATAATGCGGTACAAAAGCTTAAATTGTGTTGAAATCGAGAGCAATGACCCATCTGACAAAAATTAACTCGTGTATGAATGCCAGCTAATCTGCTTTCAATGCAAAAACTGACGCTCAGTAACGTTGAAAATGTGTTACTACCTAGCTAGCCAGCTAGCTCATCCCCATGCTAAATCCAACATGGTGATTATTCATCGATACCGAGATAACGGGAAGGCTTCCAGCTATGAAATTGGACGAATGGGTGCAGTACAATATGAACCACATACCTTTTATGGTTTGGAGCCTGGGGGCGTAACGGGGATGGCGTAAGTACGAAAATATTCTTATAACCATTGTTAGTATTGTCGGCATCGTCTCTCATTGGACGGCCAAAGTTCGGACAGTGAGAACGTGTATACTGACATGCAAGGCCTAGACACACACTAGTGTATCACGATAAATCTAAACAACGTTGCAAAGAAATTTTATTCACGTCCAATTCATGAAAAATAAACCAGCTGTAAAAACAAAGCCAAAAACGGGTAAAGAGGCCACCAATTTGAGTGTGGTTCGGCCCTTCAAAGGAGTGATATCAACACACCAAATCTAACGAAATAAAACAAATTACAACACAATTAAAACCAAACCAAACACCTATAAAGAGGTTACTAAGTTGAGAATGGTTCGGCCTATAGGCAAAAGGTGGTAGCAAATTGTTGCAAACCAATTTCTTGTTGACGTGGCACTTTATTGCACATCTGCACGGTAGTGGAGTTAAGTCAATACACATTTAAAAAATAGTAGTGATTTAGTATCAAAAACCAAAACTGGTAAAAAGGGCTGCCAAGTTCCAAATGGTTCGGCCGTTCAAAGGAGTGATATCAACACACCAAGATATTCAACTTAATCGCACCGACTAATACTTTGGACGTTAAATGAAAACTTGAACATTGCTACCGAAAGTAGCAATGTTCTAGTTTTCATTTAACCTTCGAACTATTAAGCGGTGCGATTAACTTGGCGAATGTTTTGGTGTGTTGATATCACTTTTTTGAAGGGCCGAACCATTCGGAACTTGGGAGCCCCTTTTACCTTTTTTGGTTTTTGATATGATTTATATGACTGTAGGAATATTTCATCAGTATTTTTATCTGATGTTTTCAGGCTTTAGTCGCCTGATTAAAGAGTGCATGACAGTCCGAAGAGTAAAGCTAAACACTGAGAAAGCAGAAGGAGGAAAAGTGAATGAGAACGAAAGGTTGTAAACAGAATTGATCTTATATACAGAAGAGGACTGAGTAAAGAACTGTAGCAAATACTTCGAAGCCAAAACTTTGAGGTGTTCTTCAAGAATGAAAAAGGTATCAAGTCTAGCCTAATGAAAGTGAGAAAGGACAGCCCAGGAATCAAATGTATCACAGATGAGCGAAAAGTGGAAGAAAAGGAGCTAGCAAGCGCGAGGGAAGGTGTGTATTGTGTGCCATGTGTTGACTACGACAAGGTTCACATCGGAGAAACAAGGGAAGGAGTACGAAATCGAATTGGGCGGTATATGGCAGATACCAGAAATGGCAAAGATGACCGTGTCGCAGTACACCATAAACACAAAAATCATAACATAGCCTGGAAAATTCCAAAACTCTCATTATTTTCAACACAAACAGGGACAAACATTTGAGAAGCCTCAAATCCCTTGCGATCCAGGCACAAGAACGAAACCGACGAAATTTTATGAATTTGCAAGGACCACCCACTCCCTCTATTAGCTTCCTGTTGCGTGATGATCTCTCTGTTGAAGTCGTGAGACGGGCTGACAAATGCAGGAGGCCACAGAGCGCAATGAATTTAAATGAAGAGCGCGGTAATGTGAACTGGAGAAAATCTTATTTCGAACGGCCTGATGAAGATAGTAAAAAGTGATAAAAACACAATCTAAACCTTCAGAACTGTTGAAAATTCACTAAACTATGTAAGTTCTAGCACAGTATTTCTTTTTTTAGATTGTGCATAGTACGATGGAAAACTATCAAAATTGCGAGGCTTAGCCTTTCGTGCACATGAATGTTGTGCCACATTCTCACCTAATGGTTTTGGGAAGTCGTGAACATCATCATTAATTAGGCCCAGCCTACTAAAAAAACAAAATTAGGTGTGAATTGTTAGTAACAAACAAAGAGCACAATGGCCCCAACATAGTGAACTGTTACGGATGACAATTCAGCAGCAATAAATACGAAAAGAAATATGCTTGTCATCCTTAGTAGACAATGACAGCTCCATTGGGTCTTTGGGCGTTATGTTTGTTTATGCATTCTACCACAAAATTGTTCATAATGTTAAAAAAAAATTGCACATAAAAAATTAAGCCTAATTGCAGAATCTTTATCAATTTTATTAAGCAGACGATGTAAATGCATACAGTTTTCACCAGGAAATTGTTGCCTGGAAAAGAGTGAACAAAATGTGGAGCCAAGGAGTGAAGGTTTAGTTATTGTCAGTTATCTCATTATCTAAAATGTTTGTTTTGCAGCGTGATCGTTATAAAATGGAATTGGAAAGTGACATTTCTGAAGCTGCAGGAAAGGAGCAGTCATTACTGAAGCCGAACGAAGTAACGCCTGCAACATGTAATGATGAAGTAGACAAAGAATTAGTGGACGCCAAAATGCAAATTGACATTGATGCTCCCGATGACGAAGAATCGGTGTGTAAATCGGCCAAAGTGGAGGATCCTTATTTTTACACGAAAACCCAAGAATTCACTTCTGAAATTTACAAAATTGAGATAAATGGTTTGCCTGCCATGTATGGATTTGGGGTAAGATAGTGTGACATTCTGTTAATTTTAGACAATTGTTTACAATGGTGTTTTTTTTACACAAGAATTTTACATTGTTGCAGCAACTAAAAAAATTGCTGAATAACAAACTGAGGCTAAAGTGTCACAAAATCAAAGGATATGGGAATAAAGCACCTTTTGCTTTTGTCACGTTTAGGTGAGTACTATAGGTACAGAAATCCATCAGCCACTAGCCAGTTAGCGATTAAATTAGGCTGGTTAACGACTAAAATATTTGTCCAATAGCCAATTTCGTTTCGTATCTGGAAACAGAACGGTCGTCACAGGCATGGCATGGATTTTGAGAACATGGTGGCCAAAGGGAAGGCGTTCAAGAGTGTTCTGTGCTGCTGCAAAAGGAGCGATTGTGAACATCGCAATAATGCTCTTGTGAACAACGCTTTGCAGAATGATTGGTGTGGCTTCTAGTCTGTCATCAACAAGAAAAAGAGGCAGCATTCTGTGACCATTGTTGTTGATGACGTTTCTGGGAATCAGAATATTTTTAACCCGTGGGCACACAAGTTTCGTAGTTTTCTCAACAGTGAGACTTTGTCGACGCAACATGATCCTGTCCTTCAGGAGGTGGAAGACTATGCCAGTGGGAGCTTCAACTCCTTCACTGCAAAGGAAGTGGGTGAAACCTGCCGGAATTTTGCTCGAGGGAAGTCTTGTGGGTCTGATGGACTTAAGCGAGAGCACATTAGGTTTGCCTGGGGTGGGATACTTGATCTGCTGGGTAGAGGGTTTAGCGCTTGTGTTGAACACTCATGGCTGCCCGAGGTGGTAATGAATGTCACCATCCATCCTGTTCCTAAAAACAGGACTGGAAATCTGACTGACAGCAACAACTACAGGCCCATTGCGTTGGCGAGTATTCTCTCCCTGGTTCTGGAGAAACTCCTCATGATCAGACTTGACCGGTTCTTGATGACTTCCGATAACCAGTTTGGCTTCAAACCGAAACACAGCACCCAACAGGCTATTCATGTGCTTAAGGAAACGATCCGCCACTATCGTTCTCATAGCCCTGTTTTTGTGTGTCTCCTCGATGCTAGCAAGGCGTATGACCGCGTTAATTGGTGGGTTTTGTTTGGTAAGCTGCTGGACAGGGGGGTTCCGAAGTGGGCCGTTTGGCTGCTGGCAAATTGGTAAGCTGGGCAAGAGATGTCCGTTCGTTGGAATGGCTGTGTTTCTGCTGAGTTTCACGTTGCAATGGCGTTAGACAAAGTAGTATCATTTCACCTGCTTTATTCGGAGTGTACATGGACTCCTTTTGTCAATCTCTTGCTGAGAAAAGGCATAGGCTGTCACGTTGGGGGCGTTTGTGTGAACAATATTTGTTATGCCGATGATCTTGCTATTCTGTGCCCCTCTGCAAAATCCATCCAAATGTTACTAAACATCTGTGTGCAGGTTGCGGCTCAGCTGGATTTGTGTTTTAACCCTGAAAAATCGGTTTGCCTGGTGGTTGCTCCCAAAGGTCGTGAATGGAAGAACTTATTCACCAAAGCTCTTCCTTGCTGGCAAGCCTGTGAAATACGTTCAAAGTGCCAGGTATCTGGGGCACATCATTAGTGATGATCTGCGTGATGATGCCGACATTCGCCGGCAGTGTTGTGCATTGTGCATTGCTGGGAACACACTTGGAGCTAAATTTGCCACTTCTGACAGATTTGTGATAACCGCCTGCTGAAAGCCTATTGTGCCAGTTGCTACATGTGCAGCTTGTGGATTGACTACAAGAAAGCTAGCATGAGCAAGCTTCGTGCTTGCTATAATAATGCTGTGAGACGGGTCCATGGTCGACCAACATGGTCTAGTGCCAGTCAGCTGCTTGCAGAAAACAATCTTATGTCGGCTGCTGCTGTCAGGTGGAAGGCAATTTGGAGCTTTTGTTTAGGGGTTCTTGCATCTACCAACATTCTTGTACACACGGTCACTCACTTTGCTAGTCAAAGAGGGGTACCGTGAATGTGTGGCATTCGGTGCTGTATGGGGTTGGGGACTCTATGTAGTTGTCTGCCTGCACCGGGTTTCTTTTAGCTTCGGCTATGTTTTTCAATTGTTATACTGTTAGTGTAACTTGGGCCAGTCATTTATTATTGTATGTATGGGCCATTTTGCGGTCTGATTGGGAATAAATAATAATAATAATTTGGCCGGTGGATTGGAGGGTGATAAACAGAGCTGAAACAAACTGGACGTTTTTTTCCTTCTTGTTGGTAACGTTTATACAGATTTTTCATCAGCTTTCCGATGGACTTGATCCCAAGCTATAGCGCTTCGTTTCAGTGGTTAAGACAAGAAATGTTACGTATAGGGAGGATTTTTTTTTTATTTTCAAACAAGTTTTCAAAATTGAGTTGATCACCGCATGTAGATTGAATGAATTTTTTTTTTTTACTGGTTACTGGCTTCCAGTGATTTAAGAACTTTTTAATTTGGCGACAAAAGTTTCTCAGTTGGCGACTAAAAATTATGCTCTACCAGCCAATGGGGAGTCCAAAATTGTGAATCTGCACCTACTGTATAGTGAGTACGTTTTCGTAACAGGTGGGGCCGCACCAGTACTAATATGGGGACTCCATACCTAGCCGATGGACTATGTATAAATTGAAGGGGTTAAAAACAAAATAGTAGGGTATACTAAACAAATCTCAGTTGAATACTTAGTTGAGTTTGTAAGTATTGTGCAAAAAGTTTGTTAGTGAGGTGGAACATTTGTGTCTACCAATATAGTACCCAAGCCTGAAGAAGATAGCCAGTAAAAGCTATCGAAAATTTGCTAGTTTGAAGAAAACTTGGAACCATTTTGGTGGTGCATCAGGTGAGAGCAAGTTTACACGTTCTAACTTGAGTTTGAAACTACAATTTTTTTACTGTTAGGCCCTACATAAATTAGCATGTCAATAATTGGAAAATCCAAATCTTAAAAATGCACACTTTCAAAAATGGAGACACTCGCTTATCTGCGAATATTCAGCAACTGGAATCGACAGTCATCCAATACCATGCCATGCTTAACGTTTCCCGTATGAATATACAGGGCCCAGCCAATCGCAATGGTTTACACCTTTACTAGTGAACTGTGTGCTTGACTTGATGATGCTGAGAGAATGGAAGATAGATGATTGAGCTCTGCCCAGCAAACACGGGAGGCAACACTCATTCAAATTTGGACTTGGCAGCAAACAACATAGGAAGAAGTAACCAGAGTTTTTAACAACCCATTGTAGTACCTGAAGAAAACAACAGCTCAGTTGTCGAAGGTTAGCGGATACGTGAGTGTCTCCGTTTCTGAAGGTGTGCGTTTTTAAGATTCGGACTTTGAAATTATGAGTGAATTTCAAAGTAAATCCAGTAACGGTTTTTTCAAACGTGTCGATCATGCTGTTTTGTTACAATATTTTCTATCAGGCCCTGGTGTGACTTCATGTAGAATTGGCTTCGTTTGCTTAGAGGACGTGGCATTTTGGCATTTTAAACAACATTAAAAATGACGAACTTCTCAAGTCGTGCATCTATTTAATAAACCGAGTTGAATCCACCAAGAAACCGAGTTCATCTGGATGGAGAATGAGGGCTGACTCCTTCACACCCCCGTGCCAATTTGAGAGGCATGCAGAAATGACCGGGAGTATACAGTACAAAAATAATTAGGTTGAGATGAGAGACCTCCTGAGGCTGATGCCCTGTGGGTTTTGCCTTCCCGTCCCACTATATAGTGATGCCGCTGCATAGGGAGCTCATTCGTCTTCGTAAGGATCGCCTATTTACCATTTTTTCTGTCATATTGGTATCGGCCTGCTGTAATGCTTCCAATACCGATATTCGTAGCACTCTAAACAAAATTGTCTTTTTGCTGCAAAACTGATATCAAGCACAGCATAAATAACTGTTGTTTGAGAGGAACTCCAGTACTGCTTGCTTAAGTGTGGTCTATCTACAAAATCATTAGATCAGTACGGAATAGGGATGTGCGATAGTCGACAAATTCGAGCCCAGTATTAAATTTGTACTGGAACTCTACTCGTACTCGAAAATTCGAATACGGTGAAAATGCGATAACCATTTTTTGACTGATTGTGACAGATATACCAAATCATCGTCTCAACGAGAGCTTTCCAGTGGTGTATATTAAAGCGCGCAGCTCAAACCGTTTGCAAGTTATATCCGTAAAACTGGAAAATCATTTGTCCACATTGACCCGCAGTCAGTTAAGCAGCTTAACAACAAAAAAAACTTGCAAGTTAACAATGGTCCACAAATACTTGAACGCGGCTCGATTCTCGACTCATCTGCTGCAAACTCGGGTCGGCTCGACTTGAATCAAAATTATTCTACTTGCACTTCCCCAGTAAGAAGCTTACAAGCAACATTTTTCCTCTCTTGTATGACAATCTCAGCAGCTGGTACCCATACAAAACTCAAGTTGCATTTCTATGCAAATTAAAACTTTTAATCATATCTATATAATATCGGTACCGACATCTGTATTGGCATCGAATTGGTTAGACTTCCATCGATATCGGATTGGTAAACTTACAGCAGGCTACATGACTAATGTGTATACTGTATAGCCCGTTTTGCTCCCGAAATACTTGGCTTCTGTTAGCAAGTTAATCAAGACTAGTGTTTAGTAGGAGCATTACATTCCTTTAGTTACATTTTTAGTATTTTACAGGAAACGCCCTAGATACTTTCTGGCCTGCCTTGCATGGTTTAAAAAGCGTTACGCAAGGGCTATAGACACCAAAACTTAGCTGATCTAACTGGATAGTCTGCAGTTATAACTAAAACGAGATTTTTTTTTTCTTTTTTTTTTTCTACCATGTAGATGTTTGGCTTGGCCACGCCTTTTTCAGATGTGTTTCTAAATCCAGATTCAAATTGAGCTAAATTGACATAGATTAAACAAAAAAAAAAGCTAGCAATAACTAGATAGGGATCAGATTGTCTACAGCAATCCAACGTTTTCAAGGCCAATGAATTCCTCCTAGGAATGTCCATGCTTGTTGAAATAGCTCAAATATTATGATTTCTAGAGTAACATCTCTCCTCTCCACGATGTGGAAAAAACTCCGTGAAACGACCGAAAATGAAAACGAAAGTAATGAGAGAGCAGCAGTGTCTCCACGATCGTCAGCAAGAGCCAATAGCACAAGGTTTCAAAAAACGTATTATGTGATTCTCGAAGTAGTTGTGCTGTGTGTGTGTGTGTGTGTGTACGTTCTCCTGATGAAGGTAATAGGAATAGATGGCCAGTACAAACAAACAACACCTTGTACTGGAATAGGTTTTTACCAAAAATTGGCCAAGCAAGAAAGAACCTTAAGTGTTTTTTGTGTCTGTTTGATTTGGCTAAGCGTTATTTTGCACCTTAGATGAATTGTCTACGGCCTTACATTTCGACAAAATATGTCATCAATTCATCATGGTGTCTTTGTTTACAAATCTGACTTTGTGTTCTTTTTCTCCAACCATAGATGTGAAGCAGATCGAGAAATTGCGTTGACTAAATTAAAGGGTTTCAAATGGAAAGGAAAGGTGCTAGATGCAAAGGTAAGGAAGCTGATGTCCTGTGGCCCAAGTGCCTAGATGGTAATAAAGGGGTCCCCCAAACACAATCACGGGGGGGAGGGGGCTATAATTGTGTGAGAATCGTGAGGTGATTTAAAGTAAGCTGTAAAGTGATCAGGGAAGGGACCAAGTTTTAAGACTAACCCGGAAGTTTCAACGGAAAAAAAACGATTCAACAACAACAAATTAACTTGTAACTATATAGACTAAAGGGGAACACCCTACAAATTTAGGAGAGGGCCTGTCTGCCGTTAACACTCTTGCCCTATGGCCAGTAAGGAAGATACGAAATAAAGTGTGTGTGTAAAGGTTATCGGACAGCTAGACTAAAGAAATCTTCTCGTTTTCCATTTAGCGAGCTAATCCTTCTGCTGATCCAATAGTAAAAAAACAGAAGCAAGCAGCACTTCAAGAAGAAACCGACGAAGATGTAGCTAAAAATCCCAAAGTGAATGAAGTGGCTGACGAGATGTCCATCTCAGACAGGTCTGTTCCTATGCGTTTTGGAATGGAATGTTGTACATTAATGCTGCAAGAATTATGACAGCTATTAGTGTAGCTGGGTTGTACTATGGAAAAGCTAACACCTACCTAAAAAAGATTTACTTGCAAACTGGAAACTATTTAGTGTTTAAACAATTTTAAAAGTAGTGATTTGACTAGCTTTTGGGTGCTTCTTTGGGTGTTCATTGGAGGAGGTTTGGGGGGGGGGGACCCCTTTGGTACGATTGCAGGGTGTTGGTTGTTGTAGTTGCATGGTGGCGGATTAGTGTATAGCTTCTTTTCATAGAAGAGGATTTAGGTGTTGTAGTATGGAAGATCGGCTGTGGCAACGAAATGGACTGCTAACCCGTCATTGCGGTTGGACTACTTCTATGAAAAGAAACTGTACCAGGCTTGCACTTGAATCCATGGCCATTGAACTCCAAAAACTAATAACCTGCACTTCCCAAAGGGGCTTTTAGCCAAATAAAATTCCTCCTCCCCCACTCCCTCCAACAAAAACCCTTCATGGTAATGAAGCACCCAAAAACTGGTCCAATGATTTAAGGGGGCCATAAAACCATTAAATTCAAACACGCTGAGTACTAGTCACTACCTTCCACGACTTCCGAGGAAGAAGGCTGCGAAGTTCTACAAGAATGTGTAAATAGTGTTAAGTAACATTTTTTTTGCCCTGATGAAGAATGCTAAGCAGAAAACTGTACTGGATTCAGCAGGCTAAAAATCAGAAACTACTGTTTCTAATTGCCGGTTGGAAATTATTCACTACCTGTAAATTTAATTGCATTCATTTCCTGAGTGTTCTTTACCCTGGAGGAATCAAAACTCTCACAATACGCCCAGCCTGTCACCCACCTGCACATGCGCAGGCCCTCCATAAATGGTGTTACGGCGTTAGCCAGCCATCTCTTTTCCTCCAGCCTCCGGCTGCGTCGCTTCTTACCCTTCCTCTTCTACACGTTCGTTCTGAACACCATGACCATCCACCTGCTCCATGCTGCCGCAAATGTCCATGCAAGCACATGCTACGGCTTCCTGAACTCTCATGAACCTACAGTTCGTTGGTTGTTTCCACACGTTTCCAACATTCACCACACGGGATTCTGGTCCTTTCTCCCAGCCAACGTTCGCCCGTTCACCATAAAGACCACACCACCCGCCGTTCACCGTGAAGACCATGTTCCAGCCGTCCATGCATGAAAACGGGCAACGACAATTGTGTGCTCGCACGTTCGCCTCGTTACCTCTTCTCGTCTTCTGAACGCAAGCTGACGGACTCCCCGCCATTGATCGGCTGACGCCCGCACTGCTTGCACGTTCGTCACATTCGTTTTACCACAATCCCTGTGCATTTACGTTCGTCTGAAACCATCTGCCACTGAAGTCGACGACCACCGTCTATAGTCACGCCACGTACATCGCTCACCCGCTCGATCGTCCACCGCTACATCAAGCATCTCGCCATCTTTTGCATTCGTCGCACCACGTTCGTTCTTCACGCCACGTTTGTCGCTCGCTCACTTGATCGTCTTTGCACGAAGCCAACGGATTACGTTCGTCATGTTCGCCTTGATTTTGGCCTCTCTGGTCTTGTGAACGCTAGCCGAAACGGATTCTCCGCCATTGAACGATCGTCGCCTGAACACGTTCGTCACGGTTCACGTTTGCCTCGCAAGCAACTGAAGATTGAAACGTTCACACGTTCTTTGTGTTCGCACGTTCGCCATGTAGCCAACGTTCGCTGCAATCCATCTTGGCTTCCCAGCTCTTGAGCCCACAAGCCTCCACGTTCGTTACGTTCGTCTCCTTTGCTCGAGTCTGTCTCCTCTTGTTTTGCGAACGCAAGGTTAAGCGGACTCCCTGCCATTGAACGATCGTCGTTCGCCATGGATCACGTTTGTCTCGCAAGCAACTGGTGAAAGAAGAGCTCGCACATTTGTCACATTCGCCTCATCGCAACGCGTTCACATTGTAGCCGACGTTTATTGCAATCCATCGTAGCTGCCCAGCCCACAAGCCTTCACGTTCGCTACATTCATTCGTTCAGCTTGAATCTGTCTCCTCTTGTCTCACTTCGTCAGATCCCTACCGATGACATCGCAAGTCCATCCCCGAACATGCCTGTCATTTGTCATGGAACTCGCCCGCCACGCTCGCCTATGAAGAATTCTTTTCGTCGAACGCTCACATCGGCCCCAGCCGCAAGCCTCCACAGGCCTCCACATCATGGTCTTGCCTACACTCCCTCACATTCGCCGAACGCTCGCACTGGCTCCCTCGGGTTCGCTCCCCTGTCTATCGCATGTACATAGAACATGAAGTGCTAGCACGTTCGCCACGCAGCTGTCCGCTCATCTGCATCACGTTCACCTTAAAGGCAAATCCGTCCTTCAAAGCGTGCTTCGCAAAAAAAACTCGACCTATAAAATCGTGAAATCGTACGCCTACGAAAGAACTGCTAACCCATCACCAACAGTTTCTCCATCCTCAAGCACAAACTGTCCAACGCCACTAAACTCATCACTGCACAGAAAACCAACATTGCAAATCACCTTTCTAGCAACATGAAACTCCGCAAGCGAATTGGACTAGCCGACGCCAAGTTCAGACGTCTGTCACCGCTCTCTTCATCAGCACATAGGTCCATCTTCAAGATACATAGCGTCCTCAACCCCCTGTAAAAAAAAAAACAACCAAAAAAATACCCACCATGCAACTCTGACTGTTGAATCTGCCTTACATAAGACCTACGGTGGCACTCGGACTGCTAATCATCCACCTTCTATTGAAATTCGTGTTGACCCAAACAACGAAGTAGTCAAGATGAGACCATCAGCAACAAAACTCAACAACTGCCCTCCTCCAGTCCTTCCGGAATTAGCGAAACGCGAACATGCTGCCATTTCCCAGGAATGGATCCGGGCAAATCAAGCGATGCCTGCAGAAACCTACATCGCCAGGCAACTGTGGCAGTGGGACAGTGCTCCCAATTTCATCCCCGCCAAAGCTGAAATACGCCGTATGTCAATGACACGAACTCACAAACTTCCTTGTCTTGACTGCCGTTCTACGGCAAAAGGTTGTGCCTTCACCTTCACTGCACGCTGTTAACCTTTAACATCTTAACTCAAATGAACTTAACCATTTCACCCGCATCTGTACGGAATGGGTCCTTTCACGCTTCCAATTGACTTCAGCTGAACTGTCACCGGATCTCGTGCAACCACTCTTTCCCGAACTTTCTGTGATTCACCTATACTGCATCAATCCAATCCCATGTAATCATACCATCATCCAAAGCAAACACATGATTGTTACATCTCTAGCTAACCACTTCTCTACTTCACTCAAGTCTTCATTTACAACGATCAAGGTAAGCTGTACATCTTTCTCTCTTTTTTTTCAAAACAAGTGGAAAAGACATGAACTCGTTGAACTTACGACCTACTTCTGGTCATTAAAAGTTCCCCTCCCCACTCGGACTGTCAGTGCACTAATGTGGGCCGTGTTCGAACACTGTTGCGCCTGCAACCAATCCGCCACAATTCGATCACTGGGGACCCAGCTTTCACCCTTGGGAACCTGCCATGATTGTGCCCGCCACCTATATTGACGAGGTCAGCTGTAAATGTAATTAAATTTACCGTTAGTGGATATTTTCCAACCGGCAATTAGAAAGCCCAATTTTACCTGGGGGGAAGGTCAAAATTAGTTTCTATTGCCTAAGGAAAATATACACTACCTGTAAATACCCACCCAACTTCCCCTCTCGAGTCTCCACCATGGCTGACATATCGTGAGGAAATGTAGATGGCTGGCTAACGCCTTAAACCATTCATGGAGGCCTGCGTATGCTGGAAACACGCTTGTGCAGGTGGGTGACAGGCTGGGCGTATCGTGAAAGTTTTGATTCCTCCAGGGTAACGAGCACCCAGGAACTGAATGTAATTAAATTTACAGGTAGTGTATATTTTCCTTAGGCAATAGAAACCAATTTTGACCTTTCCCTCAGGTAAAATTGGGCTTTGTTTGATGCTCCATTCTACTCCATTCTCTATTCAGTAGAATGGAGTCCCGTACAAGCAGTAATGGATGCGTTTTAGCTTGTTCAAGCTAGCTTTGTGCTTGTTAATTTACCACCAGCAAGGTGTCTGTGCTCTCATCTCACCAAACAAGGGTGAAACAGTTTGTCTAGAGCTCTCTATGGGAGAGAGCAGCTTGATTTGAACAGATAAAGATCCAAGGAAAAACATTGAAAATTTGCCGGCACATATTGCCAAGCAGCACATTTCCAGTTTAGTGAGTTGAACTTTACTTTAAAAATTGTTTTCACGCTATGCAACCTCAACGTAAAATGCAAGCATGAAAGTGTTTCTCGTTTCAGCTGATTTCCTCATTTTTAAGCTTTGCCTACCTTTCAAAAATGCATTAAAAACTAAAAAATGTACATATCTGGCTACTTTCGTTTCGTTTCCTTGTTTTCAACAAATGGTGACTTTCATCCCTGGTAGAATGCCAATATTGGTTATGTATTCTTTAAATGCCAATATTGGTTATGTATTCTTTAAATGCCAATATTGGTTATGTATTCTTTAATAAACTCGTTGCGTAAACTATCAGCAAGGACAGGTTGTTATCAGTATCTCTTCATATGACTAATGTTCCTTGACGTATAATTGTTACTTACAAAAATTGTGTGGTGAAATTATAGTTAATTTCTTGCCGAGTGTTGGTAAAAACTTTCCAATTTTTCCTAATATTAATTTTGTTATTGATAGGATGAAGCAAGCGGTATCTCCTTTGTGGCAAGTGCCATACAGTCAACAACTGCAGGTCAGTATGGAAAATGGCAAATTCAGTGCTGGATAACAGGTGATCTGATGCACTTAGCTCGGCTATGATAACCATCTTCGTTCTCAAACTTTATCCCGTCATTTTTGCTCCTTGATAGGAGTCAATTCGTGTGCTATGACATGGATTATCTTGTTTCTGCATTTTATTTTAACAATTGTTATTGATAACAACTGTTGTTTTAATAACTGTCTGAGATGCTTGTTTTCTGCAATTGCAGAATTTTCAGAGTTTCCGCGACTTCTTAGGCCACTAAAAATTAATCAATTGGTTCTAGGGAGTATTATAAAAAAAATTAATGCGAGCAAGCGACATTTTTTTTTTATTTCTAATTTTTAATTTTGCTGATGGCTTTTTGTTTATAATGAATATATGAATATAGGCTGCAGTAGTTGGATTTTGCCAACTACCGGTATTTCCCAGGGTGGTTCAGACAGCAATGAGAAAGTCTAAATTCATCTTTAAAAATGTTGCAATTAATACCAATTACACTTTCAAGTTACAGTCATAACACTTCTGCAAAAAGTTTTTTCTCACTCGCCACATTCAAACAGTTTCTTTCCACAGATTAGAACTGTGTACACCGTTAAATGAGACTTGCGTGCAAAAGCTTTTCCACAATAATCGCATTCAAATGTTTTCTTTCCACTATGGACAAAATAAACTGTGCTGCTAAAAAAATCCTTCGGCACTCATCATATTCAAACAGTTTCTTCCAGCTGTGTAGAAGTGCGTACTTCATTAAATAATGTTTACTGTGGAAATGACATCCACACTTGATATTTAAATGGCTTCTAACCACTGTGTATAACTGCATGTGCCGATAAACCAATCTTCTAACACATTTCAATGATTTCTTTCCGCGACACATAGCTGCATGTCACGTTTATTCGTTGACAAGATAGAATAATGAAGATAAGTTTACGCTCAACTTTATAACAACAGATTTTTTTGGTTACTCAAATTAGTAGTATTTAACTGAGTGCCTTTTTCCCCAGATATGTACAAAAACGTGTGCAGTTATTTTTCTGGTAATATGCTACCTGATTCTGTCTTAAGCTCTGTAGTATAGAATTAGCAGTTTGTTGGTGCTGTATGGTTTTGCAATTAAAACTAGTTCAAAAGATGTATATAAAAAATTCCTTACACGAATGAAGAGTTGCTTCCGACCAAAAACACTGGCCTTTTTGACGATCTTGTGGGTTCTGTTCGGGTCATTATATTTGAGTCGTGCCTTTTCAAACTAAGGCAAGCAATAAATCATGGTTTTCATTAAACTAGGATGAACCTAGAATGGATTAGTTTAGTGGCATCAGTGCCTTTTGTAGTTTGTTTCACTGTAACACCCTTAGTTTTTTGTATTGTTTGTGTGACTTTGCATATTGGGATCTTAACGGAGATATTTTTGCTACAAATTGTTAGAAAAAAGAAAGAGAAATGCGGCACATCATACTGGCACTGGGAAAGAAATTGGAAACTGCTGTCGGGAACTGTGCGTGGTTTCAAGATCACAAGTAAGTAAAAGTAATTCTAAGCAAATCTCGGTAAATCTCGCTACTCTTGTTAAACGAAAAAACAGGGGAGACTTGGGGCAGGTTTTTTTAAAGACTGTGTGTACCCTAGAAGGTGCAGACCTTAGTGTTTTCTTTCATACTGCCCTGCTTGTTGGAACCAGAGGCCACAGATCTAGTTCTAGGGAGAGATGATGAGGATTAGGCGCCGGCTCATGAAGGTTGAACAAGGAAGGAGATGGTTTGAAGAAGCAAAGGAGAAATATTGGAAGCTGGGATACCCAACGAGGACCGTGAACGAGGCCATCCAGAAAACACGGGCGTGGAAGAACCCCTTGGGAGGAAATGGTAATAAAGACCCGACGAATGAAGGACCCGTAGAAGTTGTCACCTATTTGGCTAAAGGAAGAGAGAGGGTACAAAGAGCTTTGACAAAAACAGGCATTATACACCAACCCTGATCGTTTCCAACTCTGTCAGAAGTAAGCATCTTAGGGAACTGGAGTTGTTGGCTATCCATGCACATATAAAAGAATTTTAACTAAGGCTGTGCCGCTGCCACTTTCTCCGATAACGGTTCGATACCGGTGCCCGTTCACCCGAGTCCGATGCCAGTGCCAGTACTTTTGATCATGTGCAGATAATGTGCCGATACCATGCCGGTGCCATTGCCGATGTCGAACGATAACTTAATAGTCAACACAGTGTTGATACATTAATAATTTAATGGTGTAACATACGTAACACTTTTACGAAGGAATTGTTCGCTAAACACTTCATTGCTCAACGAGATCATGTTAACATTTCTGTGTTAAGTAAACATTTTATACTTATAGGCCTAATCCTTTACTGACTTAGTTGCAGGCTAATTTTTAGTAGCGTGGGGAACAATATGCCATATTATTAATGTATGAAAATGCCGATTCTGGAAAAAATAAGCCGATTCCGGTACTCTTTCCGGTACGTGTTTACCCGGTGCTGGTCCGATACCGGTACCAGTGTTACCTGCAGCCGGTCCCGGTACCAGTATTGGTATCTGCACAGCCTTAATTTTAACATGATGAGCATCCAAGTCCCCTCTGTTCCCGGCATCCAGTTTCTTCTGAGTGTAGGTCTCCACAGTAGCCTCATGAACGATGGAAACAGCCCGACCAATACAGGAGGCTGCATTGTCCGCGAGTTTCAAATCCGAGCAGACAGCCAGAGACAAAGACCGAATTAACCTCAAGCAAAAGCCTGAAGCAGACAGTTGGGAGAAGTTAACCATCTACCTCCAGGGATAACTATTGATTTCGTGCTTTTTCCGTGTTTATGAGATTAAGCGTTTTATTGTTGTGAAAACTTTTTTGTATTTCGGACTCTCACAGTATCATGCGTTCACATGTTTTTAAAGGTTCCTGTACCAGACTTCTTGAACAAACTTGTTCCTCTACTGTATTTTTCATGTAGATATAATATTTACAAATATTTCCTTAAATTACATTATTTAAGCTATACAACTTAAGATTAGCAGAATTTGAAAAATAAAAGGTAAAAATGGTTTACTAAATGTAAAATTGGCTGATGTTACATTTTAAATAAATGAGTCGTCGATGTCGCTGCGTTGGATATGAGAAAAGTTTGCATTTTGGGAGTGGTTTCGCGCGCTGCAGTGGTGCGTAAGAAATCATTATCGTAACTTTTCTTAAGTAGCTCCACAAAACCACAGTGCATGTTTGCTATTGGGCAGCAAAATTCTTTTAACTTGAAAGATGCTTTGACAAGACTCCAAACTACTGTCCTGTTTTGAATTGGAAACCATACATCACAGCATTTTGTTAAACGTTTAAATTTTTTTGTAATATTTGTTTGTTTTAGGGCCAAGTTTAATGGTCTTTGTTGCAAATTTTTACCAATTCGTTCGTCCCCTGTCACTGAAGGTTACCGCAACAAATGCGAGTTCAGCATTGGCACTGGGTCGGATGGTTTGCCGACGGTTGGGTTCCGTTTGAGCCGTTATGTGGATGGTTGCGTAACTGTCGCCAGCGTTGCCGACTGCGACATTGTTCCTCCTGAAATGAAAAGAGTAACAGAAGTGAGTATCACAATCAAATTTAATCCTCAGATAAAATAGGTAATGAGGGACTTGGCAGAACCAAAGGTTTCAGGGCCTTAAAAAAAATTCACCTTTTGTTCGGTGTTGCAGAGGCCATGCAAAAAAAATTGTTTCGTTTACAGGCGAGGTTGTAAATTGAAGCACCAGGCAACCACGCATTTTATTTATTTTTTTATTTATTTAACTGCCCACTTTTCTTGACATGTACCTAGCTCAAAGCTGAAAGAGTATGCAATCAGCCTAAAAAAAGTATAATATTGTGCTAATGTTATTTATGTCGTCTAGTATTAAAAATATTTTAGTTTTTGCAAAATAACTTCTCAGTGGTTTGAGCTAGTGGTTTGAAATTTGCACCATTGTAAAGTTTGTTTTGAGCCAGTTAAAATGGTATACCCTTTTTTGGTTTTTTGCCTAAGTTCTGGACTTCAAAAAATGTCTGCCGTTTCATTTTTTTTTTTTGGACCACCCGTGTATTATTGCTATCTACGCTTCGCATGTAATTCTTTGTGTAAGTTTTCTTGTTTTATTGCAAGGCATTCCAAGAGTATGTTCGTCAGTCAGACAAAGCCCCGTTTGATCCAAAGCACAACACAGGATTTTGGCGTCAACTGACTGTCCGTACCACTCGCAACAAGGATGTCTTAGTAATTGTTGTGATGCATCCTCAGTCCTTGAGTGAGGTAAGAACTATTGACTCCAGAAGTATTATAGTTATTGGTTGACTTGTTTACTAAAGTGAAATTATGGCCAATGTCACGAACGAACTGAGCCAAGAAACTACGAGCCGTAGAGCATAAGCGTGACGGGGCAGGACGATTTGATCCCAGGGAATTAATGTTTAAAAAAAATTTTTTTTTTGTATTTGGAGTCTCTTTTTTTGGGTGGGTGGGGGGGGGGGGGGGGGCAAAAAACTTTAAAAAAAAAAAAAAATGGGGAGTTATTTTGCTCCCACCCCCACCCAAAAAAGACCCCTCTAGCACAACCACTTAAAAAAGAATATAAAAATATTTCTACTTGCCGGACAGAAAATATCCACTACCTGTAAATTTATTTGCATTCAGTTCCTGAGTGCTCGCTACCCTGGCGGAACCAAAACTGTCTACACACCCACCTGCACATGCGCAGGACCAGCACGCGCAGGCCCTCCATAAATGGTGTTATGGCAATAGCCAGCCATCTCTTTTCCTCCAGCTACTGCTGCGTCAACATCGGTGCTCTGACCGTTCGTCGTTCCCGTCCGCTACAGGAAGAAGACTTCCGTTCGCGTTCGTTCACCGATCAACCCTACAAGGAATTGGTTCGTTCGTTCGCTGGTCATCTCTTGATGGACGATTCTCCTACTATAAGAAGACGTTCATTCGTTTGTTCGTTCGTTGCATCGTTCGTCACCGTTCACTGCACCGTTCGCCCTGCAATCAATGCCATCTATGCAGCTGTCTCGGCCTCCCTGCCTTCGACGCTCGTCACGTTTCCTACGTCCTAACTGAATGAAGACCTTCATCATTCAGTTCGTCCCGCTCCAGAAGCAAGTGAAGCACTCACATTGTGTCAATCACCCACTCGCTGTTTCTGGCCTGCCTGAAGAAATTCTGCTCGAGCCCGTCTCTCCCGTCGCTGGCCCTACCATCGTTCAAGCCTTGCTGTTACGGTCGCTTCACTCCTGTTTCCCGCCATTCTCTTCTTGTTCGTCGTTCATCATTCTCTTGCCCGTTCGTCGTTCTTCGTTCGTCATTCACCGATCTTGAAGTCAATCGCATCGTCCGTCTTCTGGGCACCATTCTGCTGTCATCCTCCCAGTTCCAGCCGTCACCACAGCACGCTTCTCACTGTCACCGTTCCGGCGACTCTTCATCGACAGACCTTCTTACTCATTTCCCGCAACAAGCCTGCAGGCATCAACCTCTCCTTTCCAAGCTCTCTGAGACCCGTAGACCGTTCGTCGTTCGCAAGCCCGTTCGCTTTCGCGAACCCGTTCGACGTCCGCAAGCCATGCGCCATTCGTTCATCTTTCGCAAGCCCGTCCACCGTTCACAGCGTTCGTCGTTCGCAAGCCCACACGCCATTCGCAGTCCGTTCATCGTTCACAAGCCCGTTCGCGTTCGTGAACCCGTTCAACGTCCGCAAGCCCAAGCGCCGTTCGCTATGCGTTCGTCGTTTGCAAGCCCGTCCATCGTTCGCAAGCCCATGCACCGATCGCAGTCCGTTCGTCGTCCGCGAACCCGTTCGTCATCTGCAAGCCCATGCGCCGTTCGCTGTCCGTTCATCGCTCTAAAGCCCGTTCGCCGTTCCCAAACCCGTTCGTCGTCCGCATGCCCATGCGCCGTGCACCGTCCGTTATTCGTTCGCAAGCCCGTTCGCCGTTCGCGAACCCGTTCGTCGTCCCCAAGCCCATGCACCGTTCGCTGTCCATTCGTCGTTCACTAGCCCGTCTACCGCTCACAGTTTCCGCCGCTCACAGGATCGTTCGTTGTTCGCAAGCCGTCCACCATTCGCATGTCCGTTCGTCGTTCGGAAGGTCATTCTCCGTTCGCAAGCTCGTTCACCGTTTGCAAGTCCGAGCTGTCCACAAGCCCGCTCGTTGTTCGCTGGTTCATTCACCGTTACAAGCTCGACGACCACCGCTGCCGCCCATTGTCGTTCGCCACAACTGTCTTTCTCAAGTCATTCATCGTTCGCCATTCACGCTAGCCGCCTGCTGTTTTACACCAACCGTTTCCCTTTGAACATCAATGGATTTTGGCTGATCCTCATGAATCCTTATTGTCCAATATCACACCCTTCATCCATTGCGACCTAACTTCATGACGTCGTCAATCTCAAACTACGCCTTAACGTTCAACTGGACCCTCGCTGGAAGAAGTTGTTCATCATTTCGTTGTCGCCAAACTGGAAGTGCCCGTTCGTTAACAGGCCCACTTCCACCTCCTTGACCTTGTACTGTCAACAATCCTTCTGAACGCCGCTTCATTCAATTTCGGCCAACTCAAGGGAAATCCTTTGTCATTCGTCGTTCGTCTCGAAATACATTGACATCTCATCTCTCTCTCATCACCATCTCAGCCTCATCCGCCATCTTCATGCTCGCCGAGAGGGTAACCGCCTGACACTGCATTCAAAAGCGTTTGGGCTTCATACCGCACACCGAAGCAACGCCAACCCTAACTCACGCCCACGCTGGACAAGGGAACTCTTACATCACTCCGAATCCCCACGTCCGAGTCGGCAATCAGATTATCTGCTACAGACCAAGCCAATCGCAGCATCAATAATCTTTCAACCCTGTTCTTCACCCGAAAACACCCATCATCAACAGGCACCAATATTCCACGAAAGGATCAGGGCCATCCAGGCCATGCCAGAGGAACGCAACATCGCCCGACACATTTGCCAGTGGGACTATGCCCCCAACTTCACCTCACGTTTCCGTGCACATATCACAACATCGCTGACGACCACTTTAGCTGCTCGCACTCTGAATCCACCTATTGCCCAAACGTTCGCCGTTCTTGAAATCGTCCAAGTCAAGCGTTCAACTCACTTGCATCATCACACTTTACAAATGCGTTCCTTCTCATCCATCACTCATGCCCACCAGCTTGGTCACAACGTTCACCAATGCACACGTTTTTGCAACCCGGCACTGCATCGCATTCAATTGATGAAAATCATTCAGACAATACCAAACAATGTGTCTGTTACAAATCAAGAACACTTCATGGGACATTCAACATCCAGTCTCCCTCACCAAGCTGGACCATCCTGCCGAAACTGAATTTTCTTCAGAATTCACCACCACTGAAACAACATGGAAAAAGACGTTAACTACACAATCTCTCATGTCAGCCAGAAGTGACCTCCATTTCTCTACGCACACTTCTAGGGAAGAATACTTCACACAACACCCCTGTCACATCTCCGCCTTCCACGACCAAGATTCTCGAAGAATTTCCGGCCAACCAACGAATCGGATCACACCGCCTTCCGCCATCCGAACCTCTCTGGATTTCAATGTCACATTCATCCCACATCCTTGGGTATTCGACCTTTCCAAAGCTCATGCTATACTCTCATATAAAGTCAAACATGATGAAACATCCTACCATCACACGGAATTTAGGCTCATATTCAACGCCACGTCAGCTCGGAAGCCCTCTCCAACTTCAACCTGATGTCTTCCGATCCACAACCTGCGGCTTCTCATCAAAATCCCCAACAATGCCGCAGCTCCTCGCACATCGCAACCCACGGTCCTTTTCCCAGTTTTGGGTAGCTCTTGGACTTCCACCGAGTCAAAACTGGCCTTTCACCAGAACTGTCTCAAATGCTGTCAACGCCTATGGTATTATGTACGGCTGATCGCCTCTTTCACTTACCACCCATCGTGCTTTTCAAATGGAGTACCCAGAACTTCACACCAACTTCTGATCCAGCGACTTCCCACAACGACTCCAGAGAACAACATCTAGTCTTGCCTAATTTGATGTCCTTGCAACTTTGCACCCCAAACTAGTCATCGCACCTGCTTTCCAGGGAGTCCAGCATCATCAACTGCCTCATTTTACCTTGGAAATTAGTTCAAAGCCAAGCCCACATTTCTCTCACCTTCCAGCACCTGGAACACGCATCTACTGTTCAACCACCTCATCTGCCACTCCCGACATCTGGCGTTCGCAGCTCCTCTTCAACCTGTTTCACAGCTTCTGCCGAATCATGTACTCACTACTTCAACTACATGTGAAACATTGTTCGTTGAGCATCTCAACTCGCTCCCAACTCTTGAATTTAAACGATTCTTTTTCGGCTTAACCCAAGGTCCCTACTCACCACTCTGAAGTTGGAACTTCGAAACAAAACATTTGGCGACATCTCGACGCTCGCATCAAAAAGCCCTAAATCGGACTAGCCAACACTGAGTTGATCCGCAAATAAACTCCGTCCAAGATTCTCTAGAATCCTCCACCCAGCTAAATCTTCAGCAACCAAACCTCTGCATATTCTCTGAATTGTCACCTCCCTTGAACTCAAAACTGCACTCGCCTAACACTCATTGGACTAACCAACCACCAGGGAAACCATTCCTGACGCTTCCAAGCCTGTCAACTACGTTCACACTACATGTGCCATCACCCAACTTCAACTTAAAACATCTCAACAAAACGGTCAACGCTGGAATCTGGAAACTCGACTGAACTTCCTCGCCAACTCGCTTGGAAATTGAAAGTTCCCTCCCCGCTCCTACTGCCTTGTGCACAAAGTAGGTCGTGACAGGACAACGTTGCGCCTGCAACCAATCCACCACAACTCCGTCACAGGAGACCCAGCTCACACCCTTGGGGGCCCCGCCATGATGGTGCCCACCACCTATATTGACGAGGTCTACTGCAAATGCAAATAAATTTACAGGTAGTAGATATTTTCTGTCCGGCAAGCAGAAACCGCAATTTTAACTGGTGGGGAGGTCAAAATTGGTTTCACAATTTCACATTCTGATCAGACAATTTTACATTTCGGATATCAGACACTTCGGTAGATTTTGCAAGTATGATTCTAATTTTTATGTTACACTGTATTTATTGAACAAATTTCACAATAATTCATCTCGTTACTCCATAGGTATCTCGTTAATCGTTGGGAACTCATTACTCCACGATAATTGAATTTTTCGATTTTGATTTGGACAGTTTCGATTCGATTTCTACAACGTAATAAAATTGAAATAGAATCGAAAGTTTCGATTTTCGCACAGTCCTAGAAGGCGGTGGGGGAATGGAGGGAGGGAGACATAATTGGGGAACACAACGTCGTAAATGTATTCATCTTTGTCATAGGTAGTGAAAACAAGAGAACAAAAAGAGGAGTTAAGTAGTTTTAAAATGTGGAGACGGGGTGTTACACAGCAGATTCAGGCAAAACTGGTCTTTACTCAACATAGTTTGTAACACCTGTCAACTAAGGCTGTGTCTCTTCTGCCCAGTCTTGAATCATCCAGTTTTCACTGAATAAAATGGAACAAAGTACTAATAAAAAAAAAGGAGCAATGTATAGCAGTAGTTCAGCTTCAGCATCCAACTTGCACAGAACACTGATCCACAATTGATGCCTAACAATTGATGCCTAATAGCAGCAGTTGTCACAAAGGTATGTCGCAATCAACACAGCGAGGCAGACGATCGGACAACGAGACACAAAGCACATTATGCCATGTAGTTTCGGGGTTAACAGTGCCTTACGTGCTCAACGCACATCAAGGTCAGGTAAAAAAAAAAAATTCCACATTACCAGGTAAATTTCCTTCCAAAACTTTCGCGTGCCATTTGGTGCAAAATGGGACCACCGTAAAGTGAAAGTACAAGAATTACGCAGCAAATTCGGGCAAAACCCTGGTTGTTCTTTACTCAGCATAAGACATGTTCACTTTACAAGGCTCTAGCTCCAACTGCCATGTATTGTACATGTGCAGCACATCAATTATGTCACTATAATATTACTGCACGCCTGCTAGGATCGCGGGAACTCGTCACCAGGGGAGGCGATGGTAATTTAAAACCCACAAAAAAAGTGCTGCGTAATTTTAGAATTCTTTAACTAAATTCACCAGCCTTGACGGCTGTTAGCTAGTGAAAAAAAAGCTAGAGTGGTTGGACTTGGCGAGGTGTCCTGACTTAGCTGCAGGGTCGTTTTGGATTCATAATGTTACTTGGCATAAGGGACCAGTTCGGGCACTGTCGGTGGCTAGGTGGTGGTGCGACGTCTTACAGGGGCAAAGATCGACACGAGATAGTTCAGGGCGCACTCGGTGCACTCGGCAGTGGCCTCAGCTGCGGCTGGGTGTTGCGCATTTGTCTTGAAAATTGTGGCGATGGCCAATCGGGCTTCATTGTCTGTCTTTGCCAAGCATTACCACCAAGGTGTGGAAGCCGGTTTGACAGCAACGATACTGCAGTGGAAGTCGGGTTTGGGGTTTTCTGAGAGAGGAGTTAAGTAGAGCTGTCTTTGCGTCACGTTTTTGTACTTCGTCCCATTATGTTCAATAGAGATAACATAGTGAGGAGGAATCTAAGAAGGAGAAATGGTGATTCTACCAGAGCACTTGTTATCGAAGGAGAATCGAACTTCTCCAAGTAGAATCCAACGAAAGTATTATCTTTATTACTCTCTCACCTCACTGGCACTTGTCAGCCTCAGCAGCAATAAGACAGTGGTAAGAAAGGCGCGAAGGAGAGGAGGGATCGGGATGACTGATGACGTAATATTGCATAAATTAGAGGTGAGTTTATGTAAATGTGGATAGGTGAAAAGTGACGCCTCAATAGGTGGCAAAAGGAACATCCCATTACGATTTGACAAGTTTCTTTTTTTTTTCAATTTAACATTTTCTACAATCTTCGCTTGAATATATTAAATTCTTTACGCATCCATAATACAATGCAAAACAAATATTGCTACAAATTGGCGTTGGACCGATTCAACCCTGTCGATATCTGCCAGATATCGACAGGGTTGAATCGGTCCAACGCAAATTTACTAAAAAACTTCCTGGCATGCGGAACCTCTCTTACGACATGAGATTAACTCGCGTGGGGCTCGAGTCATTGGAGTTACGTAGGCTTCGAGCTGACCTTCTCTTGACTTTCAAAATTGTTAGAGGTTTTCTGCAAGTGGACATGCCGTTCTTTGACCCTTGCCCTTACTTGGCAACTAGAGGCCACTCGCTTAAATTGGCTACCCAAGCGGGGAGGTTGGATTTTCGCTAAGGTTTTTTGCTGTGAGAGTAATCCATCCATGGAACTCTCTGTCCGAGGAAGCTGTATGGGCGCGTTCTGTCGACCATTTAAAATTTTTGTTGACCAAAATTTGCCTTCGCACATTCTTGAGGAGGCCTGAATTTGTTACCCAGGTTTAATATTTTAACTTTTACGACTCGAACTAGTGTAAGTGGTCTACCCCTTCTAGATCCCAACCACTCTGTGGTTAAATTTATTTATTATTATTGTTGTTATTATTAAATGTAAGCTGAATAATAGGGTTTAGAACTGCCTTCACAAACACAATCTTGACAACCGAACTCGATGAGCGCTGATGAACAAACACACTGCGAAATTTTGCGTTGCTTTTGAACTGAAAATTTATCCACGGGGAATAAAATTATGTTCTATTTTTTGCTTCTGAAGTATGTTTTCTCGCCCTTCCCCCTCCCCCCAAAAAATGACACGGAGGGGAAAATAAGTTGGACACAGTTATTATAGCTTAGTCTAGACGGGCAATTTGGGTAACAGGCTACCCTCTAGTAACTTGCAATAACCTCCAGGTAACCTTCAGTTCTCCAAAATGGTGGGTTTTTGTTTGTTTGTTTTAGGCTGAAATAAAAGACGTCCAAGACGAATTGGTTAAATATTTCGCTGACGGTCCTGGAAGCCAATGTGGTGTGACATCCTTATATTTCCAGTCTTTTGGTAAAAGGTAAGGCTGTTCTATCGAACTGATGCCTAACTGTTTGAGTGTTAAATCGGCCGAAGCAATAACATGATGAAGCAGTCAAAGTCACAAATTACCAGACAGCTAGTAATTACAAAAGGATCAACAATTGGATTTTTATTTCAAAAGCAATGACTTCTAGCTCCTTGATGTTAAGATTTGTATGTTATTCTTTATTAGAGCAGAAGCAGACATTCGATTTAGAAAAAAATTAATTATGGTACCTTGTTATTTTTGGTAGCCATGGCAGAAGAAGTAAATGCCCGAGAGCTAGAAACCAACTCTTTTCGTGGCTCACTTATGATAGAAGAAGAAAAAATCGTTGGTGTGAAATAATGAATTTTCTAGGGTTCAACGCAGCCTTCAATTACTTGAAAGGCAGGCTCTATTTTTGAAACACCAAAATTCAATGCTTGAAAACCGGAATTTTTGATGTGCAATTCTTTAAATGGCCGTGAATTTTGTTAGTGTACTGTACTTGATATGCAGTTAATCACTGTAATAGTACTTTTATCCTAATTAGTAAAGTTTTAAATAGAGTATCAGCCAGGTGCATTTCATCTGTGTATGATACTTTCTCTGGGTTGGAATGAAGATGGGTGCAATGTAGTGCAAACAATCTGTGCCAGAAGTTGCGGCTGGTCAAGTGATGTTCCATGTTGTAGTTTTCGTCGTCCATTTGGTGAGCAAGATAATATAATGTGACATTATTTACGGTGGTTAACTCCCTATTGCAAACTACTATTACATAAAACACCAGTAACCGGCGATAGCAGTGTCAACAAATTTATATCATTAAAAGCAATAAGACTAGCACCACCAGTCTGAAAAGTAGGGTTGTGCCGATTAATCGTTTAAACGGTAATCATCTTCTTAACGATTAATCGTTCAGTAATTTTCGTTAAATAGAAACCGAACCTCCTTTAAAATATTGGTCAATATTATTTTTGAAATGCAAGCAATTTGAACACTACCTTTCACATAGCACACCCACATTCGAAAAGGAACGCATTCCACATCCAATCTCTTAAGCTATCGTTGACCACTTTGACCTTCCAGATGTTGTCCAATTTACAATGTACGCAAGGCACTGTAGGAAGAAGAGATTCGTATTTTTGGCGTTAATTACGTTTTACACTTATTATTTTTCAAGCTGCAGCAGTTTATAAACCGATACAACTAAATTTAATACGCGACATCCAAGTTCCAGTAAAATACGCTGATTTCTTGGTCGCGTTCGAAAGCTGGGATCCCGTTTCCGTGCCTGCAATGAATGACTTCATGAACTTTTATGTCACCACCTTTGTCGTCACACAAACTTTTCTGTTCCAACGTCCTTTTTAAAATTCTTTCAATATCGCTATCTCCGACCGGTTCGTTCGTAGAACATGACCCTTGAATGCATTGGGGCCCAGCCTCAAGTGACGTCATGCAAAGTGAGTTTTCGAGCAGATCGATGATAAAAATGGCATTGGACCCGAAAGGGCTAAACTTAGAAAATCAAAACAAACAAAAATTTTGGGAGGGCGGGGAGGGGGGGATTAATCGTAATCGCTTTTTTTAACCCGACGGTAAAACGTTTAGCCAATTAATCGGATTTATACAACCTACTGAAAAAACAAAAAAAAATGTGCAGAAATCGGTCAACTTGAATTTTCGAAGAACACATTTCATCAGAAGCACAACAAAAATAGTTTGAAAACAATGGATGTCACACGTTGTCAAGAGAAGCAGACAACACAGTGCGACGCATGTGATGGAAGTTTAAATTTCTGTGTCGTCTGCTTTGCTTGACAATATGTAACATCCGTTGTTTTCAAACTATTTTTGTTGTGTTCTGATGAAGAAGAACGGTGTTCTTCGAAAATTCAAAGACTGTAGACTGATTTAGGTGAACTTTTCACTTTTTCAGACTGGTGGTGTTAGTGTTATGTTTTTAAGTATACTATTATATAATAGTCGACATGGAATGAATGTAAAAGAAAATGTATGAAACAAAAAAAAAGGTTCAAACACAGTAATAAGTTAATAACGAAAGAGCTGTCACACACTATTGAAAACACTTAAGCATATTTCTGTAAAACAAATATTTTTTTTTTTTTTGTAAACTAAGACTAGGTAGTAGGTAGCTAAATATGGAAATTATTGGGTAATTTTAAAAATTCACTGGGCAAAAATCCTTGAAATTTGCTCTAAGTTGGCCTCAAAAATTGTTTTGTCTATTGTGTTTGTACCCTAACTTGCCAGTTTTTGAGCCCCGACCGCTTGACCTGCTGTGGGACTTAGCCATTTTTTCAGACCACGAAAAACAAAATTAGTTAGTTCTCAGGCCCTGCCTGGTGGTCAAATTTTTCCTTGGTCATCGCTCTTTATTTCCTAGCGAAAGCTAAATTTATTACTGTACAAGAAAATCCAATTCAGTTAGCTGAAAATAAGTATTATTTAGCCTAACTTGGCATTCAATTATTGTATGTTAAGTTAACCAGTTGCAGGAGGTCTACAATTTTAAGATCCAGGTGTTTGGGTAGTTAAGCGCAGACTTCAGATACTTCCAATAAAATAAAAAGCCTCGTGGCCTGGTTACTTTTGGAATGAACATGTCCGAGAACCATACATATTTATTTTCATGGCCTTAGATAATAATATAGCAGGTAAAAAATTATATATTATTGTAGATCAACTATTTAAATGTATGTTTATTGCAGAGAATCTGGAAAAGACCTTGTCTACAATCACATTTTTGGAGAGAAGGTAAATTTGTATGTTTGTGAATTCATTACATAATTTCAAATGTTTACGTGTGGATCACACTTTATGCCCTTCACTGTGCTAGTTAGATAGTTTTACAACTTAGCTCTGCTCACAGCTGAAGTGAGTCAAGAATTGTTGTTGCTTTTGCCAATAAGGCCAAAATTTGTTAAACAGCGCAATAAATAAGCCTTCAACTTTTGTGTCTCTTAGTAGCTGATTGATGAGAGCAAGGTTGTCAGCCAGTGCGAACTTAAAACATCTTATTTTTAAGTACTTCCTCTGTTACAGGGGGGGATTAAGACATTGTGGGGCCCGAGGCCCAAATCTATAAAAGGTATAGACGGGTGGCCCATAAAAAAAAGATAAACCTGAGAATACTTAAAAGTCCAAGGGGTATTTTTTAAATGAAAATGGGGACCAAAGTTCTGATCAAAAATCCCATGTAGTTTGGAAAAAGTGGGTCATATTTTTCGAAAAAAATAACTTTCAATACAACATTACATTTAGCATCATGACTACAACAAATAACATTTACATTTTTAAACGTTCACGACGAAGTAAGCGGTGATGTGGTAGCTTGATGAAGACAGTCGTTCTGAGCCCCTCCAACTCCAGAAAACCTGACTGTCGAAAATTTGCAAGGATATTGGAACGGTAAATATCCTTAACTTTGAAATCTAAGCGTGTAAAAAAAAAACGTAAACATGGACTCGAACTTTCATAGTAAGCAATGTGACATTTTTAAAACATTTACATTTTTTTTTAATTTACTAAAATTATTAAAATATACACTTTTTCGGACAGACAATGGGATTATGCATCAAACGTGGCCACCCAGAAAAATTTTCAAATGCTGATGATATTAAGTTTTCAAACGCTCTCACGTTTTAATAATTCGTAGGTTTCTTGGTTACGATTTTATGGGGCCCTGCGCTAGCAAGGCCATCAACACTTGATAGAAGAAGAGTTGCTTGAAAGAAATATATATATATATATTTATATTGATTACTGCAGTTAAACCCTGTTATAACGATACCTCTTAAAGCAATAAACCCGTTATAACAATGCTAGTTCTTAGGCTCACGGGTAACAATGCATGCGAAAGTGATTGTTTATAATAAGCTTGACATAACGTTCTATTTCCAAGCCCTTTAAAGAGATTTCACTGTATCTTTTAATGAAAACTTTTTCCCTACAGTACATCTACGAATCTCTAATGGGAATGAAGTTCCGAATCTCTCCCGATGCTTTTTTCCAAACTAACACAGCTGCAGCCGAAGTACTGTACAGTGTCATTGCTGATTTTGCTGCCACTGAGAGCTCGACAGCAGCGTTGGATGTGTGTTGTGGAACAGGCACTATTGGACTTACATTAGCCAAGGTAGGGTTGTGAAATGTTCATCAAATACCTAAGATTACCGTATGTAGGGTAAGGCTCTAATGATAGCTTAATTTTCTTCTGAACCAATGAAAAACTGATCGAGTGTTGAATCTACCGATATTGAGCCAATTAAATACTTAATACAGCAGTCATATCCAGAAAATGCATTTTCATTTATCAGAAATTAACTTTGTTATAACACAAGTTATTTAAAAATATATGTTACTGTACATTTATTGGGTACGTGGTTTCAAGGATTTACTCAAAGTAAAGAAACATTTACTTTCCATATTTTCCTTATTAAGTTCTTGAGCCCTAGCCCAAAGAACTAACTCGACAGTAGTGTAACCGCAGAAACAGGTTTCTAGGAGCGGTGCGCCAAATTGCAGGTTCTTGTTGCCACGGCCAGACGCCAAGTCCAGCAGAGAAACTTTCCCAGGGGAGTTCATTAGGGTGGTGAAGCAACAACCCAAAACCTGTTGGCAAATCTCAAAATGGACGCTCCCCATTAGGCTCATCCAATCCCAAGGGACTGATGAAATCAGTTGTGTGGAAAATGGAAGTCACGTCAGTCGCCCACTGACCGACATCACTTAATTGGCGTAATCTCAAGACCATAGTCAAATGGATGGATCAAGAAGATAAACATCCTGTTAAAGCGGGATTGCTTGGAAAACCTGTCGTACACGTCAGCAACCAGACCACCTATTCCGATTGGCATTGCCGGCCCCTGCTGCACTGACTCTAAGCTTGCTGATGACACTTATGACAACCTGTGGCAAACATCCCATTCGCCACCATGAAAAGCCTGAGAGCAGACACTCGTGTAAACGTAGCATCTCCGTGATTGGGTGCTCTGCCCGCCCTATGCTTTGTGTCAACATCCTTCACATCCCTGGTCACGTCCTCGACTGATCTATGAAAAAGCTCTGCAGTAGCAAAATCCAAAGGTTGCCGGCCACAGGACTGCCAGGTAACGTCCCCGTGGACCATCATGTCTTTCGCAGTTCCTGGGGAAAAAGCCTGACTGGATAAAACTGCAGACCATGTGAGCTGTCCGAAATGTTCGCCTGGAGAGCTGCTGCCCCAGCATTGCCCTAGTGTAAGGACAAAACAAACTGGGGAAGCCTCGTGTTCAAGTGGCCGTGGGCAGACCCACCATTGGTTTCTCCCACGTTAGAAAGGTGTTCCATGATCAAGTGATACAGAGCCCATTCCGTTGCCGGAGACATTGTCTACCATGAAGAATGTCCTCTTCCCTTTCAAGAGCTCTGAAAGGTGTAGTAACCTAATGTGCAGAAATGTGCTGAGATTTCGCCAGGGAGCTCCCCACCCCCTTTCATTGCGGAGATAGTCAACAGCTGTTGTGTTGTTGCAGTGGATAGGGACTAACCTCCCCGCAAGCAGCTGCAGGGAGTGAAATTGAGTCAAGGATTGCACTCAGTCCTAATACATTTCGCATATCGGCTCCCAACAATTGCGTTACCTTCTTACAACTAGATGACTGCTGATGTGGGTTCCGGCAGCCCAAACGGCCAATATCGAAAACGTGCAAAGGACTCTGCTGGTCAGAGTTTCTTAACGAATTCACCACAAAATCTTTTGAATTGAAGAAAAATTATAGGCTACAGACAACCACACAACGCCCCCTGTCAGCGAGTTCCGGATTTTGCTGCGAAACCAGTAAACCATTCGTTAACTCCACTTGCCTTCGGTGCCATTGCAGTCAGGACCTGAACCACGTGCTCCGGCCAAAATGAGAAAATTGTTGGTGAAGCAGAAGATCCACTGCCATCCAGAAATTTTGACACTGGTACTACTAAGCCCAAATGAGGGTGGAAGAACCCAAAACGACTAACGAACTTGACTAAAAGCTGAATGGTTCGATCCAAACTTTTAAGAGTCGAATGTCGCACATACCCCTGAATAGTTAGTTAGCAAGGCCCTGCTCTTCAACTGGCCCAAGGAAAAAGGCCAGGCCTGAGGCAATGCTTCGAAGTGATGACCGTCACAGCAGGGACAAAGCTAAAGAATGGAAAAGCCCATGGGTGAAGTGGCATGTGGTTGTACGCATCATTACGATCCAAATCCATTACGAAGTCCCCTTGCAGTAGGGAACTATGCACTGCTAGCAATATTGCCACCTTGAAGTGTTGTGCGGGCAAACGACAACTAAGGGCTTCCAAGTTAAACACTAGATGACTACTCCCAGACCTCTCGGGCATTACCAACGGTGGAGCATAGACACTCGAGGAAGAGGTTCTTCTAAACTATTGTAACGTCGAATTAGCATTATATATTTTTTTTTAGATGTATTCATGTGTTAAATTTTTGTTATGAGTTACGACGCTGGTTTTGGTGTGGCAACGACGCTAGTTTCGGTTTGGCAATGGTGCTTGTGCTAGTGCTAGTGCTTGGCAGTGGTGCTGAGTGTGGTATAAGCCGTCTCCGTAACTAGCCAGTTTCACCAGGTGTTAATGCAAGGTCCATACATGCTCCCGAACTTGACAGCCATTGCGTAATGAATTCTTCTAAACTACGACTCTTCATCAAATTGGTCTGCGAGTAAAGCTAAAAACAATTAACTTTTGCATTTAACTGTTAAGTTGTGGAACTAAGATGCTCATTAACGCCAGTCATAAAAACCGAAACTGCCAAACACATATCCTTTAAAGCTTCGTATTTATTATTTTGTCTATTTATGTGTGTTCATTTGACAGTAATTCCTAAAATATGACTATAGGAAAAAATTGGTTAAATATTATATGGTGCTTGCCTCCAAAGTAAATATTATATCCAGGGTAAAAGGAAGCTGTGCTTCTCTATGGATTTAGTACGATGGTTCTACTCGTTTTAATGAACATGATCATTGGGTAAAATTAAGCTAAATGAAATGTGCTAGAACCGCAAAACTGGTGTATTTTGAAAAATAGTGACTACTTATTGGAAAGGAAATTATAGATATTTTTATTTTCCTTTTGTATTGGAGAAAGGCTAGCCTATCTTGTCCAATTAAGTAAACCATAGGTGAAATTAATTCAGGGTAGCCTATTGATAAATTGAATAAACTGTTTGTTGTGTTACTGTGAATCTATTGATAAATGAATTGCCTAAAGTGATTTAACATTTACATCCAATTTAAGCGTTTACATAGCTACTGGTGTAGTCCATTAGAGACAATTTAACACATGTTAACAGATTAGGAATATTTGAAATGAATGTTTATATTTTTGTTACCTTACGTTACTTGTGTATGAATTTTTGGAAAAAATTCAAAACATGATTGAACCCAGGAGATTTTTGCGATAACATTTGAATTAAGCTAAGACGCAGTGGAATTTCGGTGCTACACTTTGGATCTCCGTTTTGTAAGACATCGGGAAACCTCTTGGTGTTTCACAGTAGAACCCTGTGACATGCCAGTGGAAACCTTCCCTAGTAAAGCAGCGCTCCCTCCAGCAGTGCCACTACGTCCGCTAGATCGTCCAGTGCCTTCAGTCTCACTAAATAACCCCTTGCATCCATATCCATCAGGCACCTGCCACATCAGGTCCGTCAGGCTGCATCCATCAGGTCTGGGCACGCAGCCTCATTCCTCTGTTTCGCACAGGTTCTGGCTAACTGAAACTTGCGGGAGGAAGCCTGTGATTCCCCAGAATCCGCTGGGCTGACTGAAAGTTCAAAGTCCTCTAGAAAGGGTTGGAACTGAGTAGGATTGCATGATCCCAATAACATTCGTGCCACTCATCCGCTTGGCTCCGAGGGGTTCCCTATCGGGCACAGCTGCCTTCCCCTCTAAGGGAAGCACCCCCGTGAACTCTGCGTGCCTGTAGATGCTAATAGAAAATTCACAAAATACTGTCAAGTATTTACTTTGCTGAGCGTTTTTATTGTCAGTTGATTCCTGAACATTCAAAGTAACATCATCATTGTAAAATTTTTCTACCAAAAAGCTTTCGCCAATTGCTACAAAGTAACTAAATGGGAAGAAAGGGATTTAACATGTGGTTCGAAATTTTACTTAAACTTATAGCATAAATATAAATAAACGAACGCTCAACTCAAACAGACAATACTTCTCAGTATGTACCTTAAACTTAATGATTTCCAATTATGCTTTTATTGTCTTACAGTCAGTGAAGAGTGTATTAGGCATAGAAATGGTAGCTGCAGCCATTGAAGATGCCAAATATAATGCTGAAGCCAATGGTGAGTTATTGTGAGTTGCTGGAGCTCATGTCAGCCAGCTCTTCAAAACACATGTTGAATTCAAAAGTTCCTGACAGCGTCTACATTTGCATCCTGCCTGACCAACTATTTACACATTAGGCCACACAAATAAAATTTAAATTGTTTAGGTTGCAGGCAAGATTGAAAATTTAAGCACCAGGAGCCAGGCCATTTATTTTATACAACTGACCACACTCCTTTAAGATATGAAGCTCAAAGATCAAAGAGCCTAAAAAAGGATTATTTTGTTAATGTCATCTTTTATTTAGTGTTTTTTTTTTGCTTGACTTGTTAAGGTATGAGCCAGAGAGTTGAAATTTATCTAACTGAAAACTCACTTCGTTCTAGTTAAAATGATGTATTGGATGTCAAAATTGATCAAAATTTGACGATAGTACAAATTTAACGGTGTCACCAAGATTCACCTAATAACATTGACCCGCTGTAATTTAAGGCATCTGCACACACCTGTAAACCAAATGTTTCAACTGTAAGGCTTTATGTCAGTTCCAAGTGCATGCATTAATAGTTATATTTTTTTGTTGGTTTGCAGGGCTTCAACAAGTGCAATTTGCTTGTGGAAAAGCGGAAGACGTTATCAGCCGACAGCTGGGTCCCTTAACCCAAAGCCATGACCACATTGTAGCAATTGTAGATCCCCCCAGAGCTGGCTTGCGTAAGAGTTACTTTTCGGGATATTTTGTACTATCAGTTTGCTAGTATGTGCCATGAACTTAACAACCTATGATCTAATGAAATGTGAAGAAAATGTAATTTAGCTGCAGAAAGCACATAGGCCGAGTCACTTAATTTTGAAATAAGTGAAAATTTGGTCCGTTCCAAGAATACAAGAGCATTTACCCTTGGATTAATAACTACACTTCGTTACGGGATAACTCACTTGCTAGACTTACCGTTGAAGTAACGCGTGCCAAACTCCGGCCCACACTCAGTTTCTCAATTTCGCCATGAGAGCACCAACTGCGGAAATTTGCGGAAGTGACGTCTGAGCCACGTGACCAGCGCCTGCCTCAGAGCGTAGTTAAATAAAGCGCTATTGAGCCGGCGGCCCTGTCAGCGTTTCACTTTCATTATCAACGCGGTAAGTTCAGCGTACAAACATAATCATTCTGGCGTTCACCCACTTCAGAACTAGGCTATATATGGATACAATTTCTTGCTGGGAAATTTATGAAATATAATACCATGCATGTGTTGTTTGTCGCACTGTCGGGAATCGATCTATCAGCTGCCGTGAGCGCACGACACCACCATCTTGGATTTGCCCGGAAGTACAGGTGGTGAAGCTTTAGTTCGTAGTCACTTCCTATAGATGGCGCAGCACGTTTTGATCGCGCAAGCTCTAGACGGAATCTTGCGTACATTTCGGAGCGAGTGAATAGGGCTTGATTTATCTATTTGAGCCAATTTGGCATACACAACAAAATACATTATGTGACCAATTTTACTTTACTTTAAATTGCAACTAGGTATTTTACCATTTAACTTTAGCTTAATGTTAAAAATTCAATGTTACTTTTCTTCGAATACATATTTGGAAACCTTGGCATTATATTAATAGAATAAATAAATAAATAAATAATAAATAATATATTAGGACATTAGACAATATATAGATTTTAATTGCATATAGTATTTGTAGGATACGTCATTTTTGCAACATGTTTTGAACCATATCCACGGTGATTTCTGGTGAGAGTCTCATAAATTCTGCGAAACTTGTCGCCAGTTCAGATGCGTTTTGTGGCAACTTTAAGATGATATACACATTTTGTTTAAGTTTGGATTTAAATATTGTCTTCACTTGTTGCTGTTCATCGATGGTTTTGTGGAATGTCATTGACTGTATGAGCTCTGTTTGTTTTAGGGGCCTTTACTTCAGAGCCGTTGACTATGTTGTTTGCTTCACTGGGCGTTTGAAGTTAGATTCTCCCTCTTTGTCAACAATGCTTTTCCTCTTTTTATCTGTTGTTGTTTGCCCCCGCTCTTGCTAGTAAAAGTTGGACCATGAACATCGTGTTTTGTGTATGATTCCAGTATGTAATTTTGTGTACACTAACTTCGGGGCTGGTGCCATTTTGATTAGGGCTAAAAAGAATTTGCCATGGAACCTCTTTGAACTTTGGATACTTGGACTTTGATGGACTTTATCTCAAATACATAAATATGTTAACAATTAAGATGTATTAATTGTGTAGTGGAGTGTTTTTACTGCACAACCGTTTGATTTCCCTTCGGTGCATACGTAATAGAAGGAAGTCATTGAATTTATTTTCACTTTCATATCAACTTCGCAAAGTAAACGTATGAAAGACAAAAACTGATCTCTTCCTCAAAGTTATTACCTATACCTACACGTTCATTCTTTTTAATGAGTTCAGTCCACGTACGTCATCCCCACAGTTTTGTTTTTTTAGGTGTAGTAGCATGCGAATTCACTCGTCACCCTACATAATTTTTCCCCTCAAGTTTTGTGGCTTGTGTAAAACAGAACAGCAGCCTCAACATAAGCGTGATTTCAACCTTAGAGTAAAAAAAAACTCGAATTCGTAACATAAGTGCATCATAACCTGCTTAAGTAAAATGTAACATTAATCAACCAGATAGGAGTTCAATAACACTTCTAGTTGGTCGTTTAATGACAAAATGGTCATTTTTAGTGGTTTGGGGAGTTTAACAGACAGAAATTCGAATTTGTGATTTTTCACGAATTTTCAGAAATTTTGCAACCACGACCATATGTTCTTGAAAACCGCAGCCATCCACTAACTCACTACTCTTAGAACTTTTTAGTAGAGTAGCGTTCCTTTTTAAAGCATCTGCAAAATCTGCTCTTGCATAAATCACTTGTCACTGAATGTTTAAGTTTGCAATATTACAAAGAATTGTGCTGCAGCATTGAATTAAAGTGTTAGCCCGCTTTGACAATGAAACAAGTTGTTTACAAATAAAGTAGCGTGCACCTTACAAGGATATATTTTACCTAGGAATTCTGCATTCATTTATTGCATAACAAAATGTTCACTTAAAATCAAGCTGCCCTCATCCATAGAGATCTCTAGATAGACTGTAAATAAAAGTAATAAATTTTCGCGCAACTTGTTTAAAAGATTTGAATTTTCCTCTATTTTTTATACTGTTGCTGATTTATGTCTGTTTAAAGGATAAGACAGCAGGCTCACTTTTTGTGGCTCATTGTGACTTTTTGTGGCTCACTTTTTTCTTGTGGCAGTAAGCCACAAGAACACAAAATATTTAGGAAATGCAAACTGTTCAACAAGTTCGGGAGGATCATGTACGTTATGACTGTACCTCAACGAGATTCAACAGTATTTTACGTGCACATAAATAATTGCTGGATTCTGAAAAGACCTCCAACTACATCGATTCAAAATTGTTTTAACCGGTTGTGAACCAATGACACTATGTATTTTATTTTCAGATAACAAAGTGATCCGAACGCTCCGTTGGTGCCGCGAGATAAAGCGCTTAGTGTACGTCTCATGCGATCCAAAAGGAGCTACAACAAATTTAATCGAGTAAGTATCAATAATGATAATAATAATAGATTTACTCTACGGATGAGAAAAGGGCAAAAAACATAACGTCGAAGGAAACCACTATACACTAATGTTGAGGTAGGGGAAAAAGTCTACAGGTGATTTCCTGTAGCCAACTAAAAAAAAATTAAGTAACATTCTGCACCGACTGCATTAGATTACCACTAGTTGTAATGAAAACATGCAACGTTTTTGAATAAAGACCAAGAGGTGAGTTAGAAATGTTGTCTATGACAAAAAAAACTCAAAGATGTGTTCTTTTAAAACTATTTTTTATTGAGTTTTGTCCAGTAAGATACGATGGTACTCTGTTTGCTTTTATGTCCCCATTCCTAACGTAGGCAGCTTATAAAAGACTGAAGAAGCCTGGAGACAAGGGGTTTTTTTTTTTTAGAAATTGAAAAAAAAATAAAAAACGTGCTGGATAGTATGGTTGGTTACTAAACCTTATAAACACTCGCGTCATGGTGGGTCTGCAGGCTCGCCTTCAAGAAGCTGAGTCATTTTTAAATATTTTGACTGCTGAAAATGTAATTTCTGAGATCCAAAAATGAATTTTCACTCCAATTCTGTCAGTTTGTTACTATTTGCAAAAAATACCATTAATTCGGTCGAAGTTCATATTAAAGACTATCACTTACGCAAAACCAAAAATCGTCTAAGTTCCACAATTCAAACTTGCAAATTTTCGAATCATAGTCTTTTCGTTGGTGGTTGTTGTGCAAGTCTCGTGACTCTTGCCTGAACATTTGCAAGTTTGAATTGTGGAACTTTGACGATTTTTGGTTTTGCGTAAGTGACAGTTTTTAATATAATTACTTTAGTAATATGTGCTAAAAAAAAATCGCTTATTTTATGCTTTTCAGTGCCCAATTAAATTTAGTAAATTATTTGTCGTATAATCTAATTCCCACTAGTCCCTGTCAGTGGCATTGCTCTGCATTACCCTATCGAGCAGACCCATAGTGACAACACATCACTTTTGGGCACATTTGAGTTCAGACATGTCACTCGTTTTCCTCCGTGAAAACTACTTTTAAGCAGTGTTCATGACGATTTTTACCCCTTCCCCCCTCCTCGAGATGGCCCCAAAAAAATGTGCCTCCCCCCCCCCCATGATAACTAATGACTATTCCCTAGCTGGGCCACCAAAGCCAATATCTGTTTTACAACAATAGAATGCTTTAGGCTTTTACAATGTTTGTCTTGATAGGCCACACAATAAAAAAATTGTTTGGTTTACGGGCGAGGTTGCAAATTGAAGCACCAGGCAACCAGGCATTTTATTTTATTTTTTATTTTATTTAACTGACCACATTTCTTTGAGATGTACCTAGCTCAAAGCTGAAAGAGTATGTAGTCAGCCTAAAATAATATTGCTAATATGTTATTTACGTCATCTAGTATTCAAAGTTTTTTAGTTTTTGTCAAATAACTTCTTAGTGGTTTGAGCTAGAG
>JAHWFP010011745.1:475-16096 GCA_023313725.1 Lithobius niger | reverse complement strand
TCACCAGAATCGGGTTTTCATTCCTGGGCCTCCCCAAGATTGTAAATTCTCCTTCCCTCCCTTATCTCGTACTTATTTTGGTATTATTCCCCCCCCCCCCACACACACACAGGCTGAGTGTATTGAGTGTGTAAATTGTGTGCTTTTTATTGAACTTCACAGGTGTTCCCTCACTGCACGATATCATGGCTTCACCCGGGGGTCCTCTGACGGGCCAATCCAACACTGAGCATCACATGGAGCCGGCATCAAAGTGCACTGTTGCAATTGTTCTTTAGTTTTTTTTTTAAAGGACGACACCGCGTTAAGATTGCTTTCGCTTAATTTTTTTTTGAATTTTGTCAAAAAAAACAACAATTTAAATGTAACCATGATTTGTATTAGCAAAAGGTACGATGTTCGTAGTGCCTTTGTCAAAACTGACATCAGGTACAGTAAAATTGAGCGACAAACAGGTAATACTGGATTATTAAACTAGAACTGTTCGGCAGAATGATATGTTTGGATAAAACTAAAACAGACGTGATAGAAAGCTTTGAATACGAGTTCGCAAGTGTATCGCCAGTAGTGGTGAGCACAGAAGGGAGGCAGAGGGGGCATTGCCCTTGCCCTTTTCGGAAAAAATGCCCTTTTTGTAAAAAAAAGTCTATATTTTTCAACTTATCATGCACATGCTATTACCATTGTTTTAACTCTCCAGTTACTTTAATTATGAAGATGATAAAAAGAATGGTTATCAAAATAAGTTATCACCCGCTTCCCTCGTGCAAAAAACCAATAGTGAGAACTATAACTCGACATTGTTATAGTTCTCAGACTCGGGAAGCAGGCGATAACCCATATAAAAGCATTGTTTAAAAGTTGTCCAATCAACCCAGTTTGGGTTCGAGCTTCCTAAAAACCAAGTATAACTATCAACTTATCAAAAACATGGTTAAAAATATTGTTTAAGCATTTTTTAAAGTGATCCGAAATCAACTTATGCTGGGTGCCACCATCACATATTGACGTGCAAGAGCGGTGCGAGAGATTAAAGCTGAGGAGGGGAAGGGTAGTTTCCCCGAAGTGGGGGGGGGGGAGAAACAGATGCAGCTGTATTGTTGATCTTCCCTCCTCTACCTCTTTACCATACTCTGTTCCTCCCTCCGCTCCCTATTTGTATTTGTGGACTGAATCTTCGACAGTATTTTTTCTGATGTTGAAGGCAGTTGCCCTGTTCACCTTGCCACTGATCGATTGCTCCTCCCTACTTTCCTTATTTTTGTACTGAGTCTACACCCCCTCCCTCCCTTATTTTATTTTTCATTTTTGAACTGATTTTTCCTGGGGGGGCAATTGCCATGCTACCCATCCATATATATATAATCCTCTTTCCCCCTCCCTCCCTAACTTTTTTCATTCCCTCCCCTCCTTCCTCCCTCCCGTTTTATTTTTGTTCAGAAACCTCAACTTTTTTTCCCGGATGGTTTCATTTCTGATCTCAACGGCGAAACAAATTTTCGTTTATTGATATTGATGTTTATTGTGAACCTGAATCGCTGATCCTCAAAACTGTTTCATTCTTTTTTGTTTGCACAAGGCACTATTGTGAAATCCATGCTATCTAGACACACGCTAGTGTGTCGCCGCCAAGTATACGTTTTATTGTTGTTGGAGCTTAATTTTCAGAGCGTAATTGTTAGAGTGTTATTGTTGTCAGATGGCGGCTCACTAGCAGACTGTGTCTTTTAACTGAAACCAACTTATACGTGATTTCAGCATACTGGTGTAAATTCCCCATGCGGTAGAAATCTTTGCAAATCTTTTGAATCAGGTGTCTTGGGTCCAGTAACAGAGAAAACGTCAACACGAAAATGTGGGAACGTGTCCTTCATGGAGAAAAAGTGTCGTCAATAACGTTGATTTGTGTTACTGGTGAGTAGTAATTAGTAACTAGTAACTAGTAACTAGTAACTGGTAACTAGTCCGCAGGCTCCCATGTTAATTCTCATAGGGTATAACGACACCTCTACAGCTCATCGGAGAAAGTTGCCAGATCTAAATTTCGGCAGACAGGTAAAGCGTCATATGGGGAAGTGCCTTTTTCTAAAATGGGGGTAGCAGCTAGTAGCACGTGGCCCTGAAGTCGCTCGTAAGTGCAAAATTATTGTTGTAACCATTGTTTGTATTGTCATTCAACAGCAGATTATAACATGCATTAGTGTTGCATGCTTATCGTTTCAGTACTTATATTGTCAGAATGCACTGTTTTTGCAAATAGGTTGTTCACTAAGAGACAGAATATCTTTATCTTATATTGCAAAGGTTTGGTCTTTTTTTTTACGGTACTCGAATCCAAACTGAATTATCTGCCCCACCACGATAAAAGGGACAATTTTGCTGGAAAGAAGATTAGGAAACAAAATGCGCATCGTCAGCACAGGTGGGAACGTGTTCTTTATGGAGAAAAAGTGTTCTCAATAACGTGACGCGGACGATTTATTTTATGTAGACTTACTGTTCTTGCTGTCTAGTGTAAGTGGCGAGTAATTTTAAACCGCTGGCAAGTTGATTAGTTTTAGTAATCTTCGTCTACCACCAGAATATTAGAACTGTATGAACATTTACCATTCCGTGAGTTTGTAGTATGTGTTCATTTTTGAATGATTAACGTTAACCTCGGGGGAGCCAAGTGAAGGAGGATGCGCTGATTGAGTGCGCGAAGCGAACGAAAATCAGCGTCTGTTAGCCAGTGCGCTCAAAAATCGGATTAAATATACTTAAGCATGCGAAACATAGGCATACAATACGCTAAACCATGTCCATTTGGCTGGTGTAACGGCTAATTGGGCAATAGCAAACGTAAGAATTATGAATTAGAAAATTTATAGACACTCCAGACAAAAAAGGTAGAGGTGACTATTAGACAGTGGAATTCTTTCTATGAAAGATGTGATATCCACCCAAAACCAAAACTGGTATAAGAGCAGCCGCCAAGTTTCCAAGAAGGATCGACCTTTCAAAGTAGTGATATCATTCAACCAGGGAAAGGCTGCCAAGGTTAATCCTATTAGCCAGGTTAATCGTACGGAATAATACTTTGGACGTTAAATGAAAACTTGAAGATTGCTACCGCTAGTAGCAATCTTCTAGTTTTCATTTAACTTTCGAACTATTAGTAGGTGCGATTAACTTGGCTAATAGGATTAACCTTAGCAGCCTTTCCCTGGTTGAATGATATCACTACTTTGAAAGGCCGACCCTTCTTGGAAACTTGGCGGCTGCTCTTATACCAGTTTTGGTTTTGGGTGGATTACAATTTCCGCACAGCACAAACGGTTTCTAACGGTTTAACGGATTTTTATTAACAGCCTAAACACCCCACAGCCATGTACTCTATCACTAACTTTAAAGCTTAAACTTGAACTACATTCAACAACATTCAGGTTTAAAATCGGCCATATTTTGGCCGGAAATTAAAAACCATCGATCGGAATTGGTAGAAAACCATTGTTAGAAACTAAACCGTTAAAAATCTGTTCTAAATTAATTGAATTTGAATTTATTGGGGCCTTGGCCCTTGGCCGTACGCCCACCCTAACTACAAAACCCGGTGCAACACACAAACAGGCAAACCACAAAACACAAGACTTAAGGCAAATACAAATCACACCGGATAGATACAGCAAGTACGAAATAATCCTGGCAGAGAGCTGGGGGAGAGAACAGTCGGGGGAAGCTCTGCACTGACACACCAGTAGCTCTAACAAAGAGTGCCACTGCCCCCAGCCTGCAGAGGGGAAATTCCCCCCAAGAGACTGACAGAAGACTAACCATTGTGGGGTGACTGTGATGATAACCGGCCAGACCTGACCTCTGCAGGTGGTCAGAAGGGACAGAAGAACAGGAACTGCTCACTGGAGAAATCTACCCCACATATAGTGCAGAGTGGTGATGTCGCCAACCCCAGACGGAACCGGTGAGCACAGAGCGGCGAATGCCCGGTACAAAGGCGCGACACTATACTAGCCACGCAGAGGTGATATGATTGATATAATGCCACACTCAGATTGCACAGCAATGAGGGCACGGACCGTAGTGCAGGTCTGCCACTCCTCATTCCACTTCCGGAGAAGCCAGGAGCAAAGTAAAGGCCGCTTGGCCTGAGGGACGACCAAAAGACAGTCTTCACCACAGTGAGCAGCCTGCCTCGCAAGGCCATCAGCCTGCTCATTGCCGACCGAGCCAGCATGTCTCTTGACCCACTGCACAGATGCAACACCAAACTGATGCACAGCCCACAGCTTCTTGCAGATGGAAAACACAAGCGGGTCACGTAGGCTCAGGGTAACTAGAGCATGCCGGAGGAGAGCCACAGCCGACTGGGAGTCCGTAAAGACCATAAAGGACGGTAGGGCAAGATCTAGAGCGACTTCCAGTGCCACGGAGGTGGCACACAACTCGCACTCTGTAGAAGAGGATACCAAGTCTAGTCGCCGGGCAAGAAATATATTCAGGGCAGGAATGGCAACTCCAATGTCCCCAGACCACTCAGCGCGATGGAAAGACGCATCACAGAAAACTGTGCACTCTGTGGGGATACCAGCAAAGACGGACAGCAGCCCTGGACACCAGGCCCAGGGACAGAACGGCTTTGCCCACGAGACAGATAGTAGCCGAAAAGCAGACAGATCCCGGACCACCGAGGCACCACGACGCAGAGCACCGAGAGCCTCCAGGGCAACCCGACTGAGACTACAGTAGTCAACAATCGCCTTCCCGACTGGCTCCGCCTCTCCTCTCCCAACATTCCTGACACAGAACACCACCAGGAGCTCCTCGGAACGGAAGTGGAGCGGGGGCTCACAGCACTCCACCCACAGGGCTTCAACAGGTGTAGAAATTAGGCACCCAGAAACTACACGCACACAAATGTTAACAGTCACTTGAAGAGAACGTATGTGTCGCCGAAACGGGCACAGAAAAAGAAGGTGGTAATCCAGGAGAGCCCGGATAAAGGATCTGTAAACAGCCAACAGGGATCCTCTACTGACCCCATTTATGCGGGAGAGCTTCTTAAGGATCGAGGAGCGAGACCTTAGTCTAGTATTCAGCTGACTGACATGCTGGTTCCACTCGAGTCGATCGTCTATGGTAACACCCAAATACTTCACTGAAGACTTTTGAGCGACAACCTTACCATCCACTACAATGGTGAGCAGGGATCATTGCCTGACCGCAGAGCTGGTGAACACCACCAGATCCGTCTTGGCAGGGTCCAAATAGAGTCCTCTCTACCTGAGACGGGAGGAGACAATAGCCACAGCACGCCCAGCACAATCGCAGCAAACAGCCGATTCATTGCCCGCAAACCAAAGAGCCACATCATCTGCATAGCAAACTACATTTGATGATTCATCCGTCTTCAGAAGAACATCATTGATAGCAATGGCGAACAGGAGAGGACTCAAACATTTCCCATGAAAGAGCCCTCGGTCAGAAGAGGCTACACTGGACCAGAATCCATTGACCCTGGTCACAAACTTCCGCTCGCCGAGAAAAGCAACGATGGCACTAGTGAGCTTCGGGCTCACACCCATCTTGACCAGGCTGTACTGAATCCACTCCACACTGACAGTATCGTAGGCAGCCTTGATGTCTAAAAAGACTGCCACGACGGTGAGCCCATGGGCCCACGCCTCATGAATCCCTGACAGAAGAAACATAATAGCATCCTGAGCGCTCCAGTCAGCCCAGTACCCAAACTGCATAGGGCCAAGACGGTTGTAGTATTCAAGGTGCCACTCTATAGGCGGCTGATGAGCATACACTCGTACATCTTTCGAAGGTTTGACAGGAGCGAGATTGGGCGATAATTAACCAAGTCAGATTTCACCGTACTTGTCTTGTGGACTGGGACGATGATGGACCAGAGACACGATTCCGGAACGGGACAACCATCAAATACAGATTGAAAAAGAGCAACTCCGTCACAAGCAACTGATTGGTCCAACCTCCTCAGATTGCCATACAAAATCCTGTGGACCTTCGCATGTTTTTACCGCAACCAGAGCATTGTCTTTGACAGACTCTTCTTTTTTACTCTATCTTCCTACGCCTTATCATCTAAAAGTAAATTTTGAGTATGGCCGTTAGTGGCACCTTTCTGGGGCCCTTACCATTTCTCGCTGCCATTGAATGGCAACAAAATAATAAATCTCTTATCTATTTTCCTTAATTTCCGTCCCAAAATATACGCAATTTTTAGAATTACTCTCCGAGTTGTATTAGTCAGCAGACAAAATTTAATCAAACTCGGTTCAGTAGTTTGGGCACAACTGTACTTGGGGAAAAATAATAATGCGGTACAAAGGCTCAATTTATGGTAAAATGGAGCGCTGTGACTTACCAGACAAAAATTATCTCGTGTATGAAGGTCACCTAAGCAGCTTTCAATGCAAAATCTGACCCACAATAACGTTGCAAAGGTGTTACAACCTTCTAGTTTGCTACTTGAGTCCGCTCATCCCATGTTAATTCCCGTAGGGTCATATTCATTGATACCGAGGTAATGGCAAGGCTTCAGCTATGAAATTGGACAAATGGCTGCAGTATGAAATGAACTGCATACCTTTTCCGGTTTACATTTCAGGATAAATACGTACTATTTTACTTGGCCTGAAACTGATCACAAAAGAGATTTACTTCACATTTGTGAAGTGCTAATCGACGCCTACTGCAATACTGACTACTAATGAATACTAGTTCCTCGTAAAGATTAAGAAAAATTACGACAAACTTTTATTGTGTAGAATCATATGTGGCTAGATTGTGTGGGTGAGTTAAGTTCTGCCCTTCTACACGTTAGGGCAGAAATTTTAGTTCACAGATCGTGTGTGGAGAAGCCATCACTTCTAAAAGCGAAATTTGAAATTTGCCGGTCACTGGTCTAGTAACCTTCCAGTCAGACGATAAGTCAGTCCAACTGGACAAACAGATTCACGACATGCAAAGAAGATGGTGTCGTCAAGCAGTAGGATATAAATACGCTGATGATGTTGCTCCGACGGCGAGTCACGAATTACGAGAGATAATAACTCACACAAAGAATGTATCCACTCATGCAAAAAAGTATGAAATGGTGAGGTAACTACACAAGTGTGTGTAGTTAGCTATTATTTACGAAAATAACATAGTTTCTTAAAGCAATATTAATTGCAATGATTGGGATGCTATCTCCTAGTGTTCTATTGTATGAAATTCTCTGAATTAAACAAGGTAGGATAAACAAATAGGGAAATCAGAGGAGCCTGTCTCTGCCTCCGTTAGGTTACGCTAGTCCCTTCTACTCCTACGTTACCCCACACATAGATCCTCTTTTCCCTACTTGCCGTCTCTGTCCTCCGCTCTCTCTCCCTCCCCCAACAATCATGGGTCGCAAATCATCCAGCCCTGAGCAATCTTTTCGGGAAATGGCAAAAAACTGCGGTCGGGGAAATAACTATGCCGAATTAATTACAATTAAGCATCACTATGCGAAGTTTCACCACCGCACTACAGTACAATCTCTTCGCCACCAGATTACAGCAGAAGGAGTAATGCAACCCCACCCCCAAAACAAATACGGGCCCAGCCACGTTGCGCCAGTTTCTTCTCTCTTACGCAAGCTGGGCGCCAACTCCAACTCCTCCTTGCCACCACGTAGTGTCAATCTCTTCCCATCCGATGCAACTCGTCCACCCAAAACCACTTGCACCACCGGCCACTCAGGGAGGGAGTAATACAAAAAATTATAACTAGTTAACTACGCAACACTACGCCTATCCAATATCCATCACCCGACGGCAGCACCGAAAATTCATGTCAGCCAAGGTCAGCAACCTCACTCGGCCTTAGTTTTGGCAACGCAATTATCCGCGGAGGGCAATATTTTTTATTTTTTTTATTTGCATTTGTCAGAACAGAGGCAAACGAAAATATTACAAACACGAAGATCAAACGCGAACCGAATGTGAACTGTGAGCAAAGCTAAGCAACCTCGCTCGGCCTTGGTTTTCCACATAGTATTTATCCACGCCAGCAATAGATGGCACTGAGGTGTGTGCCCAGATCCTTATTTCTTCAGATCCTCCTATGCTCATCATCGCTTTCCCCGCTAGCAAATTATGATGTTAGATGAGGATTAGAGACAAATATGTCCTTCTATTGCCCTTACCAGGGCAATAAATTTATATAATTTCAAAATGAAACTGGCCGATGCTCGAGTTAGCGATGATACTTGGTTGGATTGTCTTCGTAAATACGAGTATAAAAATTCAGTACAATCTTTAATTCGGCTTCTTAAGATTAGTTGTGAACGCCTCATTCTAGTACAGTCACCAAGCGACGAAAACGGGTTCACTTGGGCGTGTCGCATTGGAAGCAGATGACACCATTGGTTTCCTTGACAACGCATGACCAAATGTAGGAAATGTAGTTTTCCTACTTTTTGATTTCAAGGATTTAAGAGTGTCCAACGCATTACAGCATTAAAAAATCATTTTATATCGTGTTATATGTGTATAAACTGCTGCTGCATTATTTAGTCGTGTAACAGAAAAACTTCAGAACTGACTTGGGACTATTTGATGTGGAGATGGATATAAGTACGCTGTGAGTGGGCGTCTCAGGCTGTGACGTCCCATTTAATATAAGGTGGGAATTTGTGCAGTACACTGGCAAGCTAAGTACCATGAGACAAATAAATTCTTCTCTTCAGCAATATATATGATCATTTCTTCCAGCCAGTTCTTTATGCTTCCCCCATCCTGAAGGATAGGAGGCTTGAGATGCATTGAGGCCAATGGATTTCTTTATTTCAAAAACAGCAGGTACGACCCCAAAGAATCCAGTAAAAGAAAGTAAACGAAGGCAGTTTCCACTTGAGTCACATTTCAAGCAACGATTTTAGCCTAGATTTGGCGGCAGCAGATCAGAAATCGAGGAATAACCTAGTTACAGCCCCCGCCCCCTCCGCGGTTAAATGGCACGCAATTGTGGACACCGCAATTTGGAATGCAGAACAATAAACAAGCAATCAGCGCCAGAATGCATCTGTCTCGAAGACGCATCGTTCAAAAGACGCTTTGTAGTAAAACCGCTGTTAATCGGAAAATGAAAGCAGACCTGTAAGTGCTCTATGTTAAACAAAGGTAAGGTCATAAAAACGTATAGCCCTGTGTATGCAACAATGGTCTACTGATCAGTGTTTTTGCCCCACTTTTTCGTTGAACGATTCCTCGGAATAAAAGAAACATCCTCGGCCCGTGGCCTGCCAGCATATAACATTTTTTTTTTTAACGGACACTCCAGATCCCAAGAGAATGATGATTTTCAATTTTCCATATTTTTCCAAATTCCCTGCCTCGCTCGCGTGGCTAATTACATAAACATCAGAAACCGCGCACACAAAAACTTGTCTGGTCAACCGAAACTTGGGGAGCCTTTGAAAATTGGCCTAAGTAACTCACGTTGCGAAGAAACACGCTGTTACATGTAGTAATTGCGTTGGTCGTGCGAGATGTCGCGACATAATCCCCTGATCTAGCTTAATTTTAGACGATAGCCTGTACATATAGCATTCAAATTACGCTTCAGGCAGTAACCTAAACAACCGAACAAACCCTGGTCGCCGAGCTAGGTTCCTGAGGGTAACTTGGGGGGGGGGGGGCGTAATCGGAGGCTAACACTGCAAACGAATCGACTGTCGACCAATCAGAAACGAGACAGAAACAAGGGGGGGGGGAGGCTGGTTGCATTTATTTGCATTAATTTGCTGTGTCAGGTGGATGAGTTTATGTTGCGTTTGATGCAGGGTTGAAGAAGGTTCGGTGTTATAGTTCTACAAATAAGTTTCAGAAATTAGTGATTTCATCTTCAACTTTTCTTAACAACAAGTACGAAAACAAACTCCTGCTTGCTCTTCAAAATAATACTGTTTGTAGTTTATTGGTGTCACGTGAATGTGCATCGATACGTGACGAATCGTTCTATGTGACGATTTTGGGTTAAAATGGTACTAATTCGTGACGTGTAGAAGCAACGAGACTGCAACGGGAGTTACTTTTGTTTGATCCAACCAGGTTAGCTTTCGAAGGCACCCCCGACCCATCCAAAAACGTGATCCGAATGACGCCTGAGATCGGAAACGCGCTTCGGATTCGGTAGGTTCGTGTAAAAAAAGTTATTTGCGGCCTGGGACGATCTTTCAGTCCTTGGAAGCGGCCAAAGAAAAAGTCTGCCAAAAACCACTTATCAGTGGGCTATTGTTGCAAAAGTAGGGCTATAACTATGAGATCACCCCTTGCAACAATCAACTATGAACACAGTGAAGTTTGTATGCATAGTCGATTGTAGCAAGAGACGATCGAATACCGTCGACAGCTTCTTTGCAGCAAGCAATAACTTCATTATTGTAAATGTAAATACAACTGCGTCACAGCATACAACAATGTCGAATTTGTTGTAGTACGTATAGGTAAAAATGCGTCAGTGCATTCCAGAATGTCATATTTCAAAGGGTTTCAAAGGGTTTAACGAGCGTTAACCACGCCTGGTCATCTGCCAGAAGCCCTAAGGCCCTATGTCTGCAACAGCCAGATTCCCAGACGGTCACCCACCCAAGTATCAATCCAGCCCAATGCTGCTTAACTTCGGGGATCTGACGAGAACCGGTGTTTCCAGCACTGCAAGGCAGCAGATGTCATATTTCGTACCCCAGCCAAAAATGGAATCCATCAGCCATTAAAACATCATAATCCCAGCCATCATTACCCAATTTACGAATTATTTATCGAAATCCGTCAGAATTATTTTAATTGTTATTTTCTTCATCGAATCATAACCTTTTAAAAATACAGCACAAAGATGATGATACTATGCTTTAGGCGTCTCACGAAGAGTCGATACGTATTCATCAAAGAGTTAACGTTGAAACAGATGGTGTTCAAGGGTAGGAGGCAGCCGATATTTGCTCTTAAGATTTAATGCTCAGAATGTAGGCGAATGAGCAAGCTAGCTAGTGGAACCAAGCCAGGTGCTTTGTACCTTTGTTGAAAAACAAATATTTATAAAGTTAACTTTATGTTTTTTTGAAATATGAAGAAACCGGAAAGTGTTGAAATTTTAAGTAAGTGGCTATCTTGTGTAAGTTGGTTATAGCTGGTGTCTCAAATTTAACCTCTCCGAAAAATATACAAAAGATTCCCTCATCATTTCATGCTGTATTTAAAATTGCCAAGTTTCTTTAAAGAAATTTATATCGGATTGTACCTGAAAGATGAAGAGGGCAAGCATTTTAATACTACTCGTACAGTCACAGTTGTAAAATTATGTATACGAAATACGTAACTAATCACTGGCACCGCAACTTTTTGTATTTTCAACCACCGCCTAAATGAATTTCGCCTACCGTTTCCACATTTTATGTACAACACGGTACGCGGACACTTAGACACCGGGCACATAGGCACCGCAATTTAGGCATAGGACAAATAGGCACTCGGACAAATATGCACTGGGACAAGAACGCACTCAGACATATAGACACCGGACAAATAGACACCAAGTTTTTATTTTTATTTTTGTTTTTATTTGGGATGGATTACAAAGTGACCTTCCAAATGTGTTTCTTTCCACTTCTTTCTATTAACTCCATTTTCGTTTTGCAGAATCCCATTTCGCAGAATCCCGTTTCGCATAAAATAAAACGGATTAAGTTTTTTCTGCGAAACGGGAAGTCCCGTTTTGCATAATCCCGCTTCGCCGAATCAAAGTAAGAATTAAGAATGTAAACATTGGCGAAGTTAAAGATGCATTCCTAATTGGAAGAAATGTTGTGATTAGTTTTTTTTTTTTGAGATTTTGCGGTTCCTGTTTAGCTGCAGCGAGCGCGGCAGCACGAGCCAGGCGCGTAATTTGAAAAAAAAATTATTCTGCGAAACGGGATTCTGCGTAACAGGAATTCCCGTTTTGCAGAAAAATCGTAATCAGTCTTATACGCTGCGAAACGGGATTCTTCGAAATGGGTTCTGCGAAAAGAAAATGGAGTTAGTAGAAAGACGTGGAAAGAAAATAATAAAGAAAATAATGGAGAAGTGGAAAAATAATTGAAGATAACTTTGCGATCCATCCCAAATGAAAAAAAAAACTAACTTGATGCCTATTTGTCCGAGTGCCTATTTGTTCCGTGCCTAAATTGGGTTGCCTATGTATCCGGTGCCTACATGTCCTACATCCATATTACGCACATCATTTTTTTTTCCCAGCATACGGTATGTGTTATGGACAACCGTGCTGAAAACAAGAATTATGTAGTGAATAGGAGTAAGAAACACAATCAATCAAATAAAGTTGAAAACGAACATTGTCCAACAAGAATGGAAACAGTTTCAGGATCCCAATGGTATCCCTTCAGAAGGTACAATAAGCCAACTATACAATATTATATGCAACTTAAACATTGTGTGATCAGTATACATAAACTAATGAAGCAAGATCTGGCACGATGATGCACTAAACCAGGAAGGAATAACATACACTGGTTGTAACAGACGTAATGGCACAGGGTCCTCCGTTTCCTTGTGTCATCTCCAATCGAAATAAAACCCGGGATGTCGGGAAACAATAACCAACACTACCCAAAAAGACAACCAAAATCGGTATATAACTACAATCGATATGGGCAAAAGAAAACCGCAAAAAATAAGGGCTGCGTGTCAGGCGAGGGACACATCTCAAGCAAACGGACAGTGAGTAGCTTGAGCTGCTTTCCTGCCTGACACTCTGCCCTTATTTTTTATTTATTTATTTATTTATTTTTTTGCGGTTTTCTTTTTTGCCTATAACGTTTGTATTTATTACACGAATTCCGTTATGTTATGACCACTAGTGTAAATTTGAAAGCTGTTGGGAATCATTAACCATTACCGCTCAAAAAAAGACAGAGCGAAAATCGGTGAATATTTCTTTTGCCCGTACCGTTTGTAGTTATTGATAGATTTTCGTTCTGTCTTTTTGGGTAGTATTGGTTAATGATTCACAGCATCATTCAGATTTACTCTATTGTTCTATGACGTTCAAGTAAAAAGTTAGAAACGTGATGACCTTGAACGGACATGTCAAGGTCAATCAAACGCTCACGTGCAAACGGGCCCTTAGCAGCTCTATAAGCTAACCCACGCTGCCACCTTCGTCCGTTTACGACGTCTTTAGGCTGAGTAAGACGCAAAAGGGATGCAGAGGAAATTGCTAATGTTTGACTGGCTGCCATTTTGGATGGGCTCATCGTATCGAAGCTATCGTTGCGGCTCTTTAATCGCCTAATGATGACCTTTCAAATAAGGTATTCCATTACCCCCATTCCATTAAAACTTTCTTAGGGAGGCGTGCTCAATGCCGTTTGTATGAAAACGTAGATCCTTTAACCAAACTTACATTGTCAGAGTTTCACTATTTTCTTTCAACCCCTTAAAAAGTTGTGAGGTGTGATGGTGTTCTGGGACTTTTGGGACACCCTGTATGATTGAATTCTTCACTCCAGCAAAACTAGCAAAACTTATAATATTAATATCTCCGTTCCTATTGAATATTTTTCAACCAAACTTGGCCAGATAGTAGAAGGGATTTAAACAACCCGCTACTCTTCGTTCTAAAGGATTTTTTTTTTAAGTATATCTAGTTCATCACTGTAATTCATCATATATTATGCTGCAGATGAAACTTAAAATAGTCCTCTCTGCAGGATATATGATGGTGAGAGGACTGACGCAGGTGCCGAATTACATTTTGGTGTTACTAACCCTAGGATGTGTACCAAAATTAATAGTGGAATTCCATATTACTGGCTTCTATTAAACCGTATGTGTTAGGGTGAATTAACTTCTTGGCAGCATGAGTGCCTAACTTATTGTGTGAGTGAACAAACCCAAACCTACGCGTACCTGTGTCATTCCTAATAATTCTGCCTACTGTGTTGTAATTCATAAAACAAAACGTTGTTAACAGTCTTGGCTAAACTGGTTGAGTCTATTGATATAGGTTTTAGAAATATACAAAATGTAGTTCCTGATCCACAATACCGTTACAAACTTTTAAAGCATTATTAGGTCATAAGCTGAAACTCTTCATAGTTGGAACACTACTTCAGCTTCGTACTCAACAAACGATTGAGTAACACGATAAAGCTAGGTCACATCTGAAAATTGGATGCAGACTATAGTGAATGACAACGAAGCCTTCAATCCATTTTACTCATACCAATTGTTCAAGGATGGCACATTTTGGTGGTAGCGCTACCCTTCATTTGTTCTACCCTTTTGCACTTTTCTTTTCTTTGCTCTCCTGACTTTGGACACAAAGCTCTAACGGTGCTGCATCCTCCCTATCCCGTCCCACCTCCTTTTTAAATTTTGATTTGTGCACGTTTTACTTAAGTATAGATAGTGACTGGCCTGTATAGATAGTCCCTGGCCTAGGTAAGAAAATTTGTTTTTGCAAATATATTCTGTTTCCTAATATACGCCTTCTCCCGCTCATTGTTATTCCTCTGGCCTCGATGATGGTCGTCGCCTATTGTAATCTGCCCAAGCGTTCAGACCCCCGAGAGGGTAGGGGCAACTTTTGGTAAAAGGGCACAGTAAGTTATAGTAGACAATTTCTCTGTGGACGATTTTTTTATTTTGCTTTCACACTTTTTACCTTTTTCTGCCCCTTTACAGGACTTTTAGGCCCTTTTTCAGGCACCGCTGCCAACAAATGTCAGCAATAAGGTATTTTTTTTTACAAAAAGGTCACTTTGCGAAGGGGAGGGGCAACGCCCCCGTGCAGGCCACTGTCCCTATGGAAGTAATCCCTCTCAGAGTCACGTGTGAATTGCTTGACACTGGGATGGGGCTGTATGACCTGATTCACTTTTGTGGCAATAGGCTGACTGATATGGAAGGTCTAGCTAGGTAGAATACTCTATTACTACCAAATATCAAATATTGAGTATCTCCAAAACTATTTTAATCTAATATTCGCATCTGACTGCCTAATTTTTAACAAAATCAACACTTTTGAAGTTATGAAATCATACGTCTAATCATGTAATGAGACTCGTATTATTTTTTTGTTGCAGGTGGGAAACCGTAAGGCCATTACAGAAGAAAACGACAGCATAGCTCGTAAACGACTCCCACAGTTAGTAATGAAATTGTTAAGACCGGTTATACACAAAGGGATTTTTTCACAAAACAAATTTTCCATTTATGTGTGTATATTATCTACTTTATTACGTTCTTACTTGTGTACCGAATTCCCTTCATCTGGAAAAGCGTCCCTCACAGAAGAATCCAAACTAAAAGCTTTTAAAAGTGAGCACATCCCTCTTAAGACGACTACGAAGTTAAGGTCTGCTCATGAGGAAATATTGGACCATTTTGAACGTAATCCAAACCTTTGGTCCAGGAGAAATGAAAAAGTCATACAAAACAGACCAAAAACAGTGGGCAACTCTGATCTTACAGTGAGGAAATTAAAACCTAATAGAGAAGACTCTGAAGACACAGGAATCCTAAAAACTACTTCTGCCTGCCTGGTTCTACTCTGTGGACAAGTTTGCCA